>VYXC01000712.1:0-21939 GCA_013397175.1 Platysteira castanea
CGTGGTTTAACAGGCTACCTGTGAACGAGTCTGTCCTGTCCTGTCAGGCATCGCTCTCTGGTTCACCCTGCTCCCCTTTCTGAAGGAGACAAGGAACAGATGTTCAAGCAGCAGAGTTGTCTGAGCCACCTCACTCTTTCATTTGTCTGCCAAATCCTACTCGAGAGCAGACTGTGTCAGCTTCCCTGTCTTCCAGCACCACAGAGGGAGAATGAGGCCAGCTCACCTGTTTTTCTACCAAGACCCATCCAATCTCATTCCATTTCTTTTCTCCTTTTTTTTTTCTTAATTACCCTTTTCTCTATAGCTACTGTGAGAAGCAGCTCTGTTTCTCCTTCTCTGACACAGCAGCCAAGTCAGCCTGATTCAATTCCACCTGCCTTTCTTCCCTGTGGCAGGAATCTCTCAGCCTGCTTGCATTTGTACACCCAGAAAACACACAGACACATCTGCAGAGTGCAAGGAAATGGGGCTGGAGCCACCTGGTAGGCATGGAGCAGTGCATGCAGAAAGGAGGAGAAGCAGCTCTCGCAGAAGGCAGAGGCATCTTTCAGGGCACCCCTGTACCTGACTTGCTCCATTTCTAGATTTCAGGTACACTTCCTTCTGTGCTATTTCACAAAAGTGACCTGGGGGCGGTGTCTGAGTTCACCAGGCCTTGCTGAGAATGAGAGTGTTTGTCCCAAATCAGAGAACCTAAAGAGTGAGGAAGTCTCCCTGTTGTTGGGAGCGAGATGCTCCACCTAGGCCTGGCATAAAGCCAGGCTTTCATACTGAGTTCTGTCTTGCAGAGTCTTGTGAAAATTATCAGGAAAAAACAACTTCACATGCTTCTTTACTGGCAGCCTTGAGTTTTAAATTATTCCAATTTTGTCTTCCTCTGTCACAGCTAGGCATCCTGTTCTAACTTGAAAATTTCATTAGTGTCTTGAGCATTTCTCCATCCTGCAACTTCAGAGGCTGCAGATTTTCCTATCTAGGCTGAGTTCTCACCATGGCAGGGTGAAGATGTGTGTGCCTGGAAGCTGGCGAGACAGAATTGCAACAACATATTCATTCATTTGTTGAATAAACATTTCAGCAAAGCCTACAATGAGTCATGGCACTAAAAGCTGTCCTTTGTATCCTCTTCAGGACCACTTTTATAAAATGAATATAGAAGTCAGACCCAGCTCATACAAATCATTTTGCAAGTGAAGGTCTGCAGGCTCTCAGGAGCACACCTGCCCCGGTGGGCAGGCAGAGGAAGCCGTGCTGCCAGACCAGTTGTTGAACATGTTTTGAGTGGAGAGCCCCAAGTCCCTTGTGGGAGCTGCTGGGGAAGCACATGGGCTGTCAGAAGCTGCCACGTGTGTTCAGACTGAGCGTGTGCTGGCAGGGAAATGGATTTTACCAGTGACACCGTGATGACTGCCTCAGCTTTCCCCAAGGACTGGGCCGGAGAACCACATGTGAGAGGATTCAGACTCCATACGCCCTCTGTCCTCATGTACACCTTATGCATAAGCTCTCTGAATCTGGCCCATAATCCTTTCTCAGGCTGAAAAGAAATCGTTATATTGTATGTGTACATAAGCTTATTTCCTGTGAACACTCAGCCATAAGAATAATCAAGAAATGGATCTTCTAAGTTGATCTGTGTTATGCAGGGAGTAGCTCTGTTTAAAATAGTAAACCATTTTGGTTTTTCTGTTTTGTGTCCTGTATGTGAAATCCTAAACCTTTAATTTTAGGGAAATAAAAGCTAGTTTAATGTTCTCTATATCTGAGAAGATTAAAGGGACATCTCAAACATGAAGAGGTAGCCTTTGTAGATTCCCTAAATATGTACTATTAAAAATGGAGTAGATGAATGAATATGATTTAGGTACTCAGGAGCTGATTCCAATGCAAGCTTTAGTGCAGACAAGGCTGTGCACCAGCANGCACACACGAGATGTTGCCTCTAGTGGACCCGTGCCCTTCCAAGGCAGCAGCTGGAGGAAGTGGATTTCCTAGGATATCTAAAATTGCATGAGCTATTGGCATTTAAGCAGATGAATCCCATCCTGTGGAGTCTTGGACTTACTCTGATCGAAACGTGAGTTTGTTTATCCACTGCCATATATTCATGTGCTCTCGGCCTCCCCAAGTCTGTGAGGGGTTTTCAGGATAAGAACACAGCAGCCTCTGTGTGCTGAGGTTTTCATTCCACCAGGCATTGCAATGACAACTTGTATTTCCTTCCTTGTATTTCCAAAAAGTAATTATTTGTTTTTACTAGTCTATAGGGGAAAAAACAGTCATTTCAGACTCCTCCAGAGAGTGTTGATGATAAACTTCTCATATCGATTCCCTTGCATGTCTAGGCATTTCTGATAGAAACACAACTCATTCTTTGAAGATTTTCAAATCCTCAGATGTTCCAAGGTTTTGTGTAACTGGAAAGGCTTTTCAGAAACCAGAAGGTGATATTTTTCTGCCTTGAATTATATAGGAAAAGAGGACCTAGAAGAATCATTGCCTTGTAAAAGATGTCAAGAATCCCTCATCACCAAAAGAGGCATGTGCTGCAGTAGCAAAACTGTAATGCCTTATATATGATTTGAAGGAGTTGAAGTGTCTATAAGAATTATAGTTGTTCACCTTCAAGTATCAGTACTTCAAATAATTTCTTGTTCTTGCTTTTTGTTATGTGACATATTCATATGTGACATTCATTCATGTGGTGCGCCTCGAAAGTCAAGAGCTTCTCTGATTTCTGTCCTCTGAAAAGTGGCATTATTTGCTGGGTTGGGGAAACCGCATTAAGATTCAGACATCTATAAGGAATTTAAGGTTTGAGATGTTCCCAAGGATGAAGTTGTGAGGGGGAAAGTTCAAAGAGCAGTTCACCAGTCCTTCAGGCAAAGGGAAGTCCCAGGGGATGGGCAGGATATTAACAGCAATGTAGAGAGGGTGATTCCATCTACACTTACAAAAATAAATCAGTGTACAAAACCTCTGGCCCACATAAGGAAAAAATGTCCCAATGATCAATTCAGTTAGCTAAAAAAACCCCTCTAAACTCCCCAGCTTTCCTGACCCAAATAAATGTGTAATTAGAGAAGACTGCATGGTGATTATTATTAAAAAGAGTATGGGTTTGGTTTTATTTCTGACTTTTATGTTGGCAGTAACTCCAGCTCCAAAGTTTTTGCAGGTTTCAGAAGAACTAAAAGCTGAGTTTTGCTTTAGAGCAACACTTGCCAGTAAAGAAAGGAATAAAATGGGCTCATTTCACTCTTTTTAGCAGTATAGCCAATTTCAGAAGTGTCTCCTCAGCTTAAAATAGTAAAAGTTTCTAGAATTGATGATACATCTGAGACTAAAACAGTCTTTAAATGCACCTCCTAGCTGAAAGATGTGCTTGTTTGTATAAATGTACTGACAGGTGAAAAAAAAATATTTAGGGATATATATTTAACACCGGACTTCACAAATGCAACTTCTTTTCACTTTGTAAACTTTTCTTTCAGAAATAAGAAGCAATACAGGCATCACACTACATATGACAACAAGAAATGACAGTTTTCTGTTTATTCAACATGTTTGAAATCTCATTAGTTACCAAATGGGAGTTGAGTCTCATTGACTACAAGCAATAACCTTTTTTTTTCATTCTCTGCTGCCCAGAGTGACCAAATATAGATTAGTCTGGAGTCCATTTATTGTTCCTGCTAGAACTGATATAAAATAAAATTCAGTTTTAGATACACAGATGTTTTTTTCCCCTCCTTCCTTCAGGCTGTTGAGGAATGCACAGAATGAAGTCCATTTCAGAATGTGGTATAAGAAACTACTGGCTGCTCTCCAATTCTGTGCTGGGCAAGCCCTGAACAATGAGTTTTCTAAGGAAGAAAAGCTCATCAGAATTCTGGAAGACATTGCCACAAAAGTGAAAGCTGCCAGTGACCCAAAAAGAAAGGTTTGTTAAAAAATACTGCCCCTTCCATCTAAGTTTCTGTAGGGAATTTTATTTTTTCCAAGATAACACCTCTTTCCTTTAATATAAAGGAAATGCATGTAATATCTATAACCCTTTATATAAATAAACTAAAGATTTATCTAAACTTAATAAATATTCTTCTGCTCCAGAAACAGGTAACACATAGATATTTAATGGGATAACTCCCATCACTATTACTCTTGAGATCTGCAGATCTTTCAAACCATTTAAATTCCTTCACCAGTGGTCTCTCAAATGGACTTGGGGGTGGCCAGAAGTAATGGCAACAGAGCTGATTGTCATTTCACTGAGAGGAATGCTCACATTCAGCGCCTCATCCCAAAATCTTTGGCTCCTGTGGAGCTGCAGTATTTCTTGAAATCTTTACTAAGAGTTGTTCTTGGCAGGCTGGACACATCCTCATTTCTTAACAAAGACAGCCAGAGTGGAATGTAGTTAATATCTCAAATATAGCATTCAGCAAAGAACATTGAACACGTATCTGCAGAGATTCCCCCCCTACCCAGCAGCAGAAACTTGCAGTTGTCTTCTCCAATAGGTACAGCTTTTATATTGCATTAATTCATTTCCAGTTCAGAACTGTTAATTTTCCAGGACAGCTGCTGTTACTTACCTGATGTGTAAAACTGCTTCTGGTTGAAATCTCAGCAAGACAGAGCAGAAAGCCAAATAAAAATATACTTGCCACTGTTGGTTATCATGAATGATATTGTGGGTCTTTCTGCCTTGCTAAGGATTTGAAGATTTTCAGAGGGTTTCTCAGGAAACTCTCAGTGCTGCTATTGAGAGCAGCAAAGCAAACATGGGAGTAAAAAGACAGAAATATTTGCAAAAGGAAAATCCATGTAACTAAAAAGAAATAGTAGTAATACATTATACATTACTGATGCATAATTCAGATTTCCAAGATTAATCTCAAGGCTGCAGTTACTACAATACTGAGAAGCTCGCAAACCTTGCAGTTAACAGAGTTAGGCAAGGGAGATCACAGAGTTGAGGCAACAAACAACAAATTGGGAGGTTCTTAGGCAAGGCAAAAAAACCCCATGAGATACACCAGAGCAATACAAGGCTAATCAACCCCTGATGAAGGGTATTGAAGCATAGGATCAGAGAATGGTTTGGGTTGGAAGGCACCTTAAAAATCATCCAGTTCCAACCCCCTGCCATGGGCAGGGACACCTTCCACTGAGCAGGTTGCCCCATCCAGCCTGGTTTCACAGGCAGAAATTTTTTTCTAACATCCCATCTAAACCTACCCTCCTTCAGTCTGAAGCCATTCTCCCCTGTCCTGTCACTCCACACCCTCGGAAACAGGCTCTTTCCATCTGAACCTACAGGGCAGTGTGAGCTGGTAGCACATCT
Source organism: Platysteira castanea (assembly GCA_013397175.1). NCBI lineage: Eukaryota > Metazoa > Chordata > Aves > Passeriformes > Platysteira > Platysteira castanea. The sequence continues at coordinate 5,354 of VYXC01000712.1, forward strand.
AGGCACAAAAAGCATCAATGTGGAGTAAAATTATGGTTCTTATTTTTAATACCTCAGTGTGACCTCATTAGCTGTTTTAAGGTCACACAGATGCTACCGGCTCTGGAAATTGCATTGCTTGTTTAAAGTACAGAAAGATGGTCAAAAAACAAGGTGCTCTTGTGTTCTTTCATGCTGCCATAATGATCCCCGTGCTGCAGGAGGTGTTAAACGTGGAGCTCAGCAGCCTCCAGCAGTTCTTCCAGGAGGTGAAGGTCTGCCGGCTCCCCCTGAACCCCGCGCTTGTTGTCCAAGGCATAGAGGCAGATGTAAGTGTGATCAATTACATTTTTAATTTTGAGTTTGGTTTTTAGTTGAAAGGGGAGAGGGAGTGAATGCCTGCATTGACTGGGAAATGATCGTAATATATCAAGCATAAATCATCTGGTCAGTTTACACCCAGACTAACCCCCTTTAAACCAGGGCCTTTGTATGAGGCAGAGGTGACAGAGTGGGTGGGTGCTGCATGTACCTCACACCAACCAGAGATTTCAGACTCTGAGCAGCCCATTCCCAGCTCAGCTGCCCTGCCATGGAGCTGGGATTGGCAAGGGCACCAATCTGAAGCTGGAAGCTGAGACCTGGCTCCCACCAGGCAGCCCTTGGTGACAGGTTTTGTTCCCACCCAAGACCCTCCTGTGTCAGGTATGGAAGCAGCTGAAAGTCTGGAGCCAGCTGTCTGTTTGCTGAGCTGAGACTCGGGGCGTGACTGAGAATGGCTAAAATATTAAAAATTCACCCCAGCTTACCTGTATCTATTAAAAATGACTTAAGGATAAAGGAAACAGCAGTGCTCTTCGATGTTACTTGACTTGACTTTGAGCACAGTACTAAGACTCAGTTATTCATTGTTCAAAAATGTTTTCATAAACAACATGATGCCAGGAGTAAGCTGTTCCATCCCTGGAGAAGGAAAATGTATCCAGAATGAAGAAAAAAAAAACCTGAACAGTCATATATATATTACCACTTATAGCTGCCTAATTACAGTAATTTGTGCTCTATTTTTGTCCTCTGGCTCATTATCCGTTGTAGACCTGATTCTAAGAGGTGCTGATCCCTTCAGTTGCCTCTGACCTATGTTTCTCCAAGTAATTGCTATTCAGCCTTGATCTGGCTGAGAACAGAGGTCTTCCAGCACCCCACAGACTTGTCTGTGATACAAGTCAGAAGGATTTGAAGCCTGCTGCTTCTCCCTGCTTTTAGGCTTTTGGAAATAATGACTAATGGAAAAGTATCTCACTGTAAAGTAATGCCATTTATACTGCACCAGCTTGGCTGGACAGATACAAAATTGTTTAAATGTAATATCTGAAGAGGGTTTCTTTTTTTTTTTTCATTTTTCTTATATCATTATAGGCCATTATCTTTCTATAAATACATGTAGTTTCTTGATTGAGCTGTACGTCAGTATAATCATGCAAATTAGAACTTTTAAATGCTTATAATCACCTAAATTTAATTCGTTTTGGCGTCATCTATTGATTTTACCAGTAGCAAGCCCTGCTCCCAGCTCTATCAAAGTCACATTATCTCACAGGAACCTTTCAAGCACTCCCTGAGACATTTCAATTGACAAAATTCCATGGGGGGTCGGGATCTCATCACCAATAATGTCTCTGGCCCGTCGCAGAGGTCTGGTGTGGCTGAGGCAGTATTTGCATGCTTGTACCATGATTTGAGGTGTTCAGATGGAGAGCAGGAGACAGCTGTCTGGTGGTGGTGGAGCTCAAATCAGCCTCCCTTGCACTCAGCAAGCAGCTCTTGTGGGGTGCTCATTATTCCCAGGAACCAGGCCATTCATTCACCATTGCCTTCAGCTGGTTCTGAGGGGCTTCCCAACCTCCCCGCCTTGGATGTTTTTAATGAGGGTAATAACACCACCCTAAACTCTCACAGGATTTGCAGTGCTTGGCTTATTAATGCTTCTTGAAGCCCTTTGAGATCTTCAGGTGGAAGGAGCTGTAGAGCATGCAAGTTGGAGTTTGTGTTTAATTAAATAAATTCCACATGAAATAGAGCATGATTTTCAAAATTTCCTGTATCCTCAGCCAGAGTGAGGTCATCGAAGAGATAGGCAGGTTTTTTGCTTCCATGTCTGATTGGGCAGGGCTGGGGTTTTTTTCAGAAAATAATAGTACCAAAGGCTTTTCAATGCTTTAAGACTCATTAGATCAGTTTTATGCAATTCATCCACTCACTTCCGGCCAAAGCTTATTGTTGATAGGTCTGGGTGAAAACAAAAAACAATTAGTACCTAAAATATTATCTGTTCATATGGTCTGATATTTAAGTGAAGCAGATTGTCTGGGGAAAATAATTTCTTATTTTTCAGACCCAATGAAAACAGTCAATAACATCAAGAATTATTTATTTTTGCTGCCACTGCTGCTGAGCAGTGTTTAAAACTGGAATCCTTTTCAAAGTTGTTGTACTGGCCTGGTGTTGTGCATATGTGACACTGTTGTTGTTCTTCTGTCTCATCTTTCTTTCTTCTGCAGTCATGTTCTTATTTTTCATCCAATGCTTTCCCGTTAAAAATCTCCTTCATCAATGCGAATGCTCCAAGTGGAAACATCAATGTTATTTTTAAGGTATGTTCTTCCTCTAATCCTCAGGGCTTTTGGTACGGAAAATGATGATACAAAATTCACCTAATTTATATTTCAAACCTTGAGTTTGAGAATAGTTGATTTGGCACTGCTGCTTGTTTATCCCTATTATTTTTGACACTAGAGCTTTTAATGAAATATGTTGAGGCAATACACTGAAGTGTCACCTTTTTGATCAGTAGAGAATCAAACAACCTAAGTGCAATTTTTTAACTTGGTGAAGACAACCAGACTGGAATATAAAGTTCATCTTTTAAACCTAGTTTGTTAACAGCATCGAAGTCAGAGGGCAAGTCGCAGAGAGGAGATAGTTCAGAATGACTGAACCCTTCAGCTTTGTCCATAAAAATCAAAATAATGGAGTGTTAGAGGCCCCATTGCCACACAGACCTAATTCTGCCCCTATCAGCCAGCATGGGGGAGTGGGCTGAGGAAGATGGAGGTGGAGGAGACTACAGAGGAGCTCTGTCTTATTGGAGTTACTTGGAGGAACTGACTCAAAATAAACTCTGCTTTATTTTCCAGTTGTCACCTAGAAAAACTTCAGAGTTCAGAACAAGCTATCCACAAAAGACAATACATGCATTTTAAAGTTCTCTTTCAAAAGAGCAAAAGTCTTCCCTAAAAGTGGATATTGGTTTTAGAAAAGAGCACAAGCTCATAACATGGTTGATGGATCCAAAATAATTGGTTGCCAATGGTATTATCCTCAGATCTTTTGCAGAATCGTTTTCCAAATGAGAAATCTAAAAAATTGATATAAATAAATTTTTTAAAAAATAGATTCTGTGCTGTCTTAAATTAAATTGCCCTTTAGAGCAGCTGTGATTCTCAGAAATAGAAATATGCTTTCCAGGCCTGCTAATAGGAGAAATTAGCAATTTTAAGTTTTTCTGAGCATTTAGAAACCTGGTTCATATGCTGCTTTATCTGAGAATCAGTGTTAAATAGCAGGTTCCTACCTACTTGAGGAAATACCTGCTCATGGGGCTTTTAAACAATTGTGTTATTTCTACTCAGACAATATTTTTCCTACCCAGTAATGTTCAGCAATCAACTCATTGTCCAGTTGCTGTAGAAGTATTACAGCTGCTGTCACCTTCCCCTGTCAGCAAAACATTGTATTAAAGTACCTTTCATTTGTACTGTAGTTGTATTGCTTATTCCTGACAGATAACTCATACATAAATGATAAGCACAATAAATGATAAGGGTATCTTACCAAATTTCTTCTGACTGTGTATGTGATGGAAGGTAAGCAGAGAGAATAAGATTTTTTTTTGCAAATTTAGGTACTAAGAAGAATTAATTGGAGTCCAGATTACCTTTCGATGACAGAAAAATAGATTCAGATCTTTTGTCTTTTTAAGATGAGTTTATGTCTCCTCAAGTACTCTTTTCCTGGCAGTGTCTGTAGATTGGAATGCTTGTATAGAAAGAATGTAATGAAAGAATAAAGCACTTAAAATACCAGTAAAAATTATATATTCTCTGTGGAGTGGGATGAGAGGAAACAAAAAATCAGGGCTGTTGTTTTCACAGGCTATTTACTCAGCCACGGTTGAAAATAATCTCTGCATTAATTCTTGAGGCTACAATTAAAGCCTCATTTCACTGAGATTATTGTTTGACTAACTCCACAGGGAGAGGGGTCATCACTGCATCACTGCTTGCAACTGAATATGAATCATGTAATGGATAAAATGTAAATTCGTGATAAAATTCCCTTGCAGATACCAAGTTGTGAGGCTTAATGTTAGACAAACACTGTCATTTATGAAAAGGGACCTAGCATTAGGTAGACTTAAAAATGTAGCTAAATTAGGATCCTACGTCCGGATTAAATTTTCAAACTCTAATAATTACATAGGAGTAATAAGCAGAAAGGCTGCGGTTAAGCAGGGATCCTTTGTTACCCTCTCAGTGGCTGCCAAAACTCTTCCTGTCTCTGTGTGTGCCATCTACTCTGTCCTCTTCTGACACTGAAAAGTAAGTTGGAACTTTGAAGAAAAACAAAACGTAGTTACTGAGAAATGAATGAAGCTGTTTTGGTGGACAAAAAAGCCCCAGTTAAATAGGACATTATTTCTGGCTGGTATTGAAGGAGAAAACTGAATTTCATGTGCAATTTTCACAGATAGGTGATGATCTACGTCAAGATATGTTGGTGCTGCAAATTATTCGGGTGATGGACAGCATTTGGCTCCAAGAGGGACTGGATATGCAAATGATCATTTATAGGTGTTTATCTACAGGGAAAGGACAAGGTCAGTCTCAAACTATGAAAGGAACCTGTATTACATTATTCATATTTCATGTAAACAGTGGTATATAAAATTTATTTATTCTGCCTCTCTAGCACTCACTGGATTTTGTAACAACTTAGGCTGGAATTTCCCAAAAACCTCAACACTGTCAGCTTGCAAAACATTCTTAAATTCACATATCAAAAAGAGGGCTTTGGAGAAAATTGGCCATAGGCAATGAAGTTTTAATCCAGTGTAGTCCTACATAGATGCTTAAATGAGCCTAGATGCATGTGGCTACAGAAAGTACCTGCAGACAAGTGATGACAGCTTTGTGCTGTTGATTTTGAATTATTATTCTTGTGATTTATGTTGCTTAGGGCAGGCCTGACTCATGTGAAAGCTCTATTTCTCTCTTTTATGGTTGTTATTGCAGAGCTGTAGCAGGGATCCCAATTGCTTGCTATAGAAATCTGCTGACAGCAGTAAGCTGGCTGTATTTCCCTGACCAAATCTTCCACTGGAAATAATCCTAGCTCAAATAGAAGGCTGATGTATCCAGATTACCTGCTGTACAAAAGCTATTAAAATAGAAAAATGAAAAGAAAATCATTGCTTTCTGAGCCACAAAGTGAACATGAGAGAGGAGGAATGATCTAAAGGAACTAAGAGAAAATATAGATGAGTTCAGGCACATGGCGTGTGGTTGTGGTGACCTGGAAAAAACTCCTCCCTTCTTTGTAGGGATGGAAGTCAAAGCTTGAAAGCTTCTGCTTCAAAGGCAGATAAGACAAGAGTACTATTTCTGGACATGACATTATATATAGACTCTTTTATATACTAATGCTTAATTTGATGTTTGCCAAGAGAGATGCAGGGATCATCTGCAAATAATATTCTCTCCCTGATAGTCTCTTCCTTTCAGCATCACAGCAGCTAAAACCCCTCAGTGTCTCACAGTTTTTCCAGATGTCTTTCCTTATGAGTTACATCACTGTTCATATAATTAATTTACGGTTAATAATTAAGGACAGAGCTTGCCTCTGGTCATAAGGGACACATGCTTAGGGAGATTTGGGTACACAGGTTTTCCAAGTCCTAGGCTAATGACTTACTCCATGGCCACCTTTTCCACACAAGGGAGGTAGGAGATGGTAATTTCATGGCCATGCAAACCCAGAAATCACTTTTCACTGAAATTCAGTGAAAATTGCATAAAGCACTGGTAGGATTGCACTTTCCAGGCATGGTGAAGCAGAGGAGCCTGTCACCAAGTGAAAGCCTTAGAGAAAGTCCTCCCTGTAATGCAGGGTAGCAGGATGACACACCAGGGGACCACACATGGGGACAGGCACAGAAGGCTGGAAAGCCAGGTCTCAGTACCAAAAAAAGAAATTAAATACATGCAGAGACAGAAGATTCAAGTGAAGCACTGCAGAATGCTTGGCTTCTTTCTGCACTTCAGAGTCCCAGTGTGTGACATGCTGGATCAGACTAATTTCTGCACCATCCAGTACCCTTTGTGCCATCTGTGATCAGCATCACATACTGAGAATAATTTCTAAATACATATGAAACAACTTTATGTATAGCAGTAAATATCTGATCCTACTTTTTCGTTTTTTTAGTTTCGTACATGTTCTACCCACTTTGAGTCTCGTTAAATTGTTCACCTTGTTGGTACTTTGAGGCGGTTATAGCCACAATATTGTTATTGATGGTTTTATTTCTCCCTCACAGAACTGCCCCTTTGTGTCTGGGAGAACACAATAAAGATGCTCTCGCACCTGCTAGGTTCAGCAGAAAGGAGGGAAAAGGCAACTTTATTTACATATGTCACGTCTTATACAATTCTCAACTCCACAAGGGATTGGGGAACATGTCACTTCCTTCTCAATCCCACTGGAGAAAAAAGATGCTCATCAAAGTTCTCTTATCACAAAAGGAATGAAAAACAGAAAATACCGTTAAGTAAACATTGGCTATTATTTACATGAAACTGTGTGAGAAAGAATTCTGACTCCAACTTTAAAACAAAAGCCTTTAGCAAAAACCAGGGCAACACCCCTTTCCACTCATTGCCCTTTAATTCTAATTTCCAAAGAGCAAGAGTAGAACAACACTGATCTATATTTTCTCTTGCATTCATTATTTACAAGCTTTTAACCATGTATATTTTTTTTTCTGCGTGGAATGATCAAACAACAGGCAATACGCATTGATTATCTCCCTATGTTTTTAAAGTTGAGAATTTCTCATGCAAACTCTTTTCCATCTGATTAGGACTGGTACAGATGGTGCCAGATGCTACCACACTAGCGAAGATCCACAGGGAGTCTGGACTGATAGGACCACTGAAAGAAAACACAATTAGAAAATGGTTTCACCATCACCATCCTCTGGAATCAAGTTACCAAGAGGTAACATCATAATGAAGCTTACTGCACATTTCGTGCTATGCCATGGGGAAATAAAAGAACCAAATTACAGCAGGCAGCAAAAACGAGTGGCTCAGACACGAGACAAACAAGGAACCAGAGAATCCACTTAAATGCCATTCTCTTTCTAAGGAAACACTGCTTTTTATCAGGTGCATGGTATTACATTTTCTATGAAAATGTGTCATAGAGATGCTTTGAAATTTAGTAGTAAAAGCAGAGAAATAGAAATAGAAATTGTCTTGAACTCAGAAAAAAAATTTTGGGGGGTCAGGTCTTTAAATTCTTTATTTTATATAAACCATATAAAGTCTTGGCAGATTTCCTGTGTTTAGGAATGACCATGCCATGACCAATGAGCCAGTTTCAGAAAGCTGTTTTATCAGAACCACCCAGTCATAGTCGAAATACAGAAGATCATGCTTTACATATCACATGTTCTCATGGGATCCCAGGTAAGGCATCTGATTTTATGCAGCTGGATGTTATGCATGAGCCAAACAATTGGAAACTTTGTTTATAGAAGCAAAGGTTTTTCAAGGAAATCTCTCTATCAATTCCTTATTGGGTGAGCATGTTCTGAGGCCCCTGAAAAATTTTTCAATTTTTGTGTTTCTGGGACAATTTTTATAATCCTTTTTCTGTATGAATGATAAATTAGTGGCAAAAATTTTCAATTTAAAGGAGTGCTTTGAGTGTTTACCATCTGAGAATGAAATGCTTTTATAGCGGTTTGTTAGTAGATACGTAGTATAAATATGTTTGGTAAACTTTAGTAATTTTCTAATTATTCCATGGGCATTTTTTCATCCACATTTTGACCAAGAACACTTGAATTTCTCATATATCATTTGATTCAATTAAACAGGAACAGTCTATGTAGAATGGGGTTTTTTTACAAGTTTGTGTGTTCACAGTTTTATGGTAGAAGTGTAGACAACATTTCAATTCAAAAGTGAGATATTGCTAATTATCAATTGAAAACTCAATTTCTTGCTGCTGCTGCTGTTTGTAAAAAGCACCATTGATGTGAAGTATTCTAAAACCAATTCCTACCCAATTTCTTCCAATTTTTAGGGTGCATAAAATGCAGTCAGATCTGATTACATGGGTTGTGCATAAAATTACTTCTATGCATTCCCTTTGTCCTTGCTAGTGAATGAACCTTTCTCTTTTTTTCACTCTTTCATAATTTTTTACTCATATAGTACTGGGTCTAAGGTGCTTAGAAAACTGGTGCAGAACAAGCTTTAATATCCTCATTTTATGGTTGGGTGAACAAAGTCACAGAAAGCTTAAGTGTTTTATCCAAGGTCATCAAAGTGAGTGAGTAGCACAGTTAGACAAAATTCAGCCAACTCTTGTGCTGTGGCCTAAGTCTTGCAAAGTGCTGCCATGCCATTGCAGGTGGCATCCTGCATCTCCAGGGAACTCCTGAAAGCCTAGATAATCATTTACCTTGGCTAATGTAGGTTTTGTCCAAAAACATTAGGATCCAGGTTTGGTTTGGGTTTCTATATTACATTGTGTACACTGTGATGTAGATTCATGGGACGTGGACTGAGTTCTGGAGAAAAAAAATCCATGTAGGTACAGAACGGTGCAGTGAATGTGAAAAATCCTACATCCTTTACAAAGCAAATGGTGAAATTTATGGGTTTTCAAATAATTTCCTAGCAGTTGTTTTTGCAAAATACATGCAGAACATCGAACAGAAAATTCCGGCTTCCTGCCTAGAAGCTTGTTTTTTTAGGCACCTTTCACCTTAAAGTTTTCTGTAGAATTCCAGTTATCTTTGGAAAACAAGCTGAAAACCTCATGCATAAAATTGCTCTTTCACTGTAACTTTGAAAAGTTTGAGTGCCACTCTTTCACCATTCCTACTCAGACCTGTCTCATGAATCTCTTTCCAATATTAGCTGTTAAAATTCTGCCAACAACCATAGCACGTGTAGAGCTACTTTCTGTTACTATTACATTTATTAGCATCACAAAGAAATACATCTGGATATTTCATGTAGGTGCTTTTGTTCTACTCACTAGGCAGTAAGGAATTTCTTTTACTCCTGCGCTGGCTGGTGCGTTGTTACCTTCATCCTGGGAGTCTGTGATCGGCACAGTGACAACATAATGCTGACAAAAGCTGGACACATGTTCCACATCGATTTTGGAAGATTTTTGGGTCATGCGCAGATGTTTGGAAGCATCAGAAGGTTGGTACCTATAGTAACACACATAGTAAATAAACTTTAAAGCAGTGTTCTGAAATTTCACAGCCTTATCAACTCCCATTAAAAGAAATACAAAAGAGATTGCACTTTTTTTTTTCTTCCTGTATTTTCCAAAACAACATATTTTTGTTGTTTCTAGAAACGTCTAAAAAATGTAGGAATGACTGGAAAATATGTTGGAGATCCCTTTTCAGTGTAAAAGAAAAATGTAAACCCTTGTTTGGTCAGGAATTTGAATGATGCAGTTGAGTAGTGACAAGAATAGAAGACTGGCCTATGCCAGGAGAATTCTGAGGTCCATTGCTTTTTTTTCCTAACAGAGGAGCGTTCCTAAAATGGATCCAAATCCATCTAAATCTATCTAACTGACAACTTTCTTCCCTTATTCAGAGAAGAAACCAAATTTTCCAAATAGGCCTGGAGAATAATTAAATTATCCCTCTGTGGGTAAATTTGCAAACTTTTTCATTATCTTTTGCAGTTCCACATCAAACCACACGGAGCTCAGGGGTTGTTTTGCAAATTTCTGACTTACCTTTGTATGTGCGATGTAACTGTGCCATGATAAGGATAGATAAAACAGTGTGATCACGTATCCAAGTTCCTAATGGGAACATACTGTGAAGGAATGAATTGAAATGGAGTAGGATAATGCCAGTAGGTCCAAAACACAAAGGAGCTGTTATAGCAGAGTAAAGAACGGATGAATAATCCCTTTTAGTGACAAGTAGTGTGTGTATGTCCTTCCTCCATGTTTCCTAATAATTTCCAGAACAAGTATCAGAATTTAGTTTGAGTTAATTTTCTTTTTTCTTTTTTCTTTTTTTTTTTTTTTATTTTTATTTTTTGGTTAAGCTGGCCTTTGCCTGCTCTAGACTATCTCAGACAGACAGTTTTGTGTTAGACTTTTTTTTTAACATGCAAGTATTGATATGAGGGAAGCTGAGGAGGATAATAAGCACTTCTAAGTCAGGCAGTCAAAAGATTTAGTTGCAGTGCTTAGAATTATCATCCATCATTAAAGATATGCACCCTTAATCCTACTTATTTGCTGTGGAAAGAATAGAGCAGAACAGAGTAATGAAAACGTACTCGTGCACACTCTTTGTCAAGTGCTGCATCCTTCTCTACAGCAAAACTCCTATTGGAATCTAACGGGAATTTCCTTGAGTAGTAATTTTTACATAAAGAATTATCCAGTTGAGTGAACAACTGGATGAAGCAAATACAAGAGGGGACACAGCATCCAAATTTAAATAATGTAGTAGCAGTAATAAAAGTAGGTATTAATGTTACTGTTTTACAGCTCAGTTATGCTACACCTTCTTATTAAGTCTATGAAAACTTAAAATATCGTCACTTCCTCTAACAACAGCCTGTTTGCCTGCTTCTCAAGGCAGTGTGTTGTTTTTAAACTACAGAATAAAAACACACATTTAGGACCTCCATCCATGGACTGCCCTTCTGAATCCTTACGAAAATTGAGTCTCCCACCTAAAGCAATTGCAAACACCACAATAATCATTGTTGTCCTCAAGCCTACATGCATCTCAGCAGATACAGTATCAATGTATTAATGATACAGCATTAATGACTATTGTTCTTAGGAGCTGTATGCACCTTCATGAAATGCAACATTATTTGGAACACAGGGATATCACATTTTTACATGTCACAAATTTCAGGTCCTCTCATAATTTGAAGCTCTCAGTGCTATTTGTATCTACTCATTCCCACAGAGCCAGTCCTGAAACAGGTTTAGCCTCTGGTTTCTTTAACAGGTCTTATATTGTACTTTTATTGGAGTTCTTATTAGAGTTTTATTTGAGTTTTTTGCACTCCTAGAATATCATACTCTAAAATAATATTGAAAAAACAGCAGCACGATGCTGCCAAACCTAAGAATTATTAGTGCTGGCCCTTGGGGGGTTGTACAGTAGATATTCTACATATATTTCTGAGCTTCTACAGGAGCTTTAAAGAATGCAAAGCATCTGATGCAAATCCCTATATTCTGAGTCACAAATCAGTTCTTCCCCATTAGAGAGGGAAGAGGAATCAGGAACTTTCTTTCTACATGTGCCCTCATAGTGCAGTAAATACTTTAAATAGTACTAATAACTTGTCTTTCCTTGGATCTAGAGCTAATATTTCAGAAGTGTTGGAGGGAGACTGATCATGTATCTAACCAACAGCATAGTAACACAGCTTGGCAGAAGAATTATTTCCAAAGTCCCACAGGGAACTCTCCTACTGAACCATGAGATTCCATTTTCTCTTCTCTCTATTTTTTTTTTAATCACATTGAATGACACGTTTTGTCAGCAGTAATAAAATGCTCCTTTCATTCTCTAACCCAGCTTCCACTTTTGACCCTACATTCCCCCAAAACAGGCAAGTCTGCAGGTACACTTCAAATTATATGAAGAAATATTTCTTGTTTAATTTCTTCATATACCTGTCTTATTCTTCATCTATTGTGTGTCCTGTGGTAATTGTCTTAGAGCCACTCACACATAAATAGGTGTAATGTTATCCAGATAATCATCCAGGAGTAAATCAGTCCCCTAATGGTTTGGAAGAAAGTGTCTGGCTCATGGTTGCACCTGCCACGCTTTCCTTGCGTTTTTCTTCTTCCTTTCAGTTCTGACCAGCTCCTTTTGAACACTCCTTCCTTGGTGAATTAAGCAGTAAGAGATTTATTTAAATCCTCTGCTAACTGAACTAATCCAAAATTCAGCAGCCACATCCTCCCCACTACCAGTCACTTCCAGCAGTGCCATCTGTAATTTTTCAGTCAGTGATGTGGAGTGTGGGACTTGGTGGCAAGACATGAGGTGGTGCGGACTCTAAATCGTGGCACACTGCAAATCCACCTTTTGATGACATCAGTGTCCATTCTTTTCTTTAAATATCCAGCCATTCTGATTACATCCAGCCCTCACTGGCCTTTTCTTTTCCCTGATCTGAATCACAGAGACCCTCTTGTCTCTTTGCCAAACTAATCCTGGGTCTTGGCTGGGTTTTCCCAGAATTTAAATCTGCTAAGCCGGTTTTCTTCTACAAAGTTAATTACTACAGGCAGCCTTACTATTCCATTGGGAAATTCCAGTTATTAGGGAAGTTTCAAAAATATGGGAAAATTATGTTTCCCACACTTTCTTCCTAGGCTGGTGTTTTATTATACTGAGGAGTATTTCAGAACATCTGATTACATAGAAATGTAGAAATGCCTCTTTTTATTTTGAAAGTAACACATTTCGAGTGTTAATGACCTAAAATGTGTGTTACTGTCTCACTAGAAGTGTTTATTAAAAAAAAAGGCTTTCATTTCAAGTAGTTCTAAAACAGAAATGTTGGCATATGGACATGGAAAAATAAGCTGTATCTGCATTTTTTGACTGTATTGTACCTACATTTGTTCTCTTTTTGCTATTCAGAAGAAAAACAGGGAAGAAGGAAGAATTTGAGAATAACACATTTTACTTTTTTCTTTTTACCCTTTTTAAATTTTATTTAGAGCAATCATGTAGAGTCTAAAACTTGAAAGTAGAACTTAAAAGCATCATCACTTGAAAGTGAAAACTTAAAACTATAATCACTTTTTGTTTTCTAAATTTGTGCATGAAAACATGTACCAACCTGTATTAGACGTTAAAAGATTTCAGTAGGAATTTTCAGTGTCTCATTATGAATTCATACTCTACCATTTATATTTATTTTTCTGCCACGATGTGTCTGGATTTATTAGTTTCTGTGCAATGGTAACTCCTAATTCTTTGCTGCTATTCACTTGCAGCACTTCCTGTATGCCACCCTCCAAAAATCTCTGACTGAAACCCTGGAAAGATTTAATTTCATGACTTTAAGCACCTTAGTAGCCCAAACAATCTTAATAAGATTATACAGATGTTTAAAGCCTGTCGTACACATCAAGAATGAGAGGGGAAATATGCATAAAGACCTGTAGGTGAAAGAGTGTCATCTCCAGGGTGTCAAGGCCTAAAGGGGCTTGAATTTATCAGGGAAGAAATCCATCACTTTTGAAAGTCAGGTGCCTCTAGTTGCCCCAGATTGAACAGCAAAAGCACAAGCTGAATTTGAGAACACAGGAGCAGCACAAACTGCAGGCAGGGGGTTCAGATGCACTTCTGTTGTCTTTGTCTGCCCTGAGGGGTAGGCATTTATTCTTTCTGGCGTGGTACTTTCTCTAATTATTGAGCCTGGATTGTCGTTTGCCCTTTTCCATTGGTTATTTCTTTTTTTTGCAGTAATAGCCTCTTGTGGAGGGAATTCAACTAAAACTCTTCAAAATCAGAGTAAACTACGTTCACTGTCTACTTTGTATCTTCAATTTTTTTTTTTCCTAAGTACTCAGACAGTTAAGGGAGGCACTGTTTTTCCCATACAGTGTCTGTGTGGATTTGACCCTGTCCAGTTCTGTTCATGCAAGAGCCCTGTTCTTCTGCTAAATTCAGCTTCCTGGAACCCAGCTCTTGCTTCCTGCAACTCTCAGCATCCTTCTTGGCTTTTCCTTCACTCCAAGAGTGGCATAAACCGCTTTCCTGTCTTCACTTTCTTGAGGGAGTTCTCATGTATTTCTGTTGACAGTCATGTGGGCTGGAGAAGTTGCTTGATGCTTCCAGAGCCATCAGCAGAATTCCCTCTGCTTTGGGAGATTACCTGCACATGACATATTTAAGTGACTTCCTATCAAATTCCCCTCCTTTCTTCTCTTCCCTCCTTCTCGTTCCATTAGTCACCCTGTGATTTTTTTTGTAGGATATGGCTCTAGAGAGGGGAATTTTAACAATGAAACAGAAATAAAAGGGGGAAAAGACATCATGGTCACTGTCCGTTTTGATTATGGTTTTATTTGTTATCCTTTTCACAGTGTAACTGTTTATAGAGATGTGTATTTTCTCTTCCCTGCTCCCATCAGAAACACTGTATTGTATCATCCCTTTCTCTGAAAGCTTTCTGTACACACTTTTTTATGTTCGAGGGAGCTGTTCTCACAAGCACTCAAACGTACATTTATATTCAGGGGAAGCTGTTCTCACACACAGTCAAGTATACATCAAGCACTTTTAAATTAATCTCTGTTTCTTGGTCTTCTATTTTTTCTTTTTTTTTTTTTTTCCTTGCTTCTTCTGCACACTATGCCTTTGTCCTTCATCCTTAACTGGAAAACATACTGATATATTTAATTCATGTAGGATTTCATCCCCTGCCCCAAGGAATTTCTTTGCAATTCAATTTCTTCATCACTAGCTTATTTCTCTGCTTTGCCTGGTGATATACAAATGCCCTGAAACCATCTATTACTGTGTTTTCTAAATATCTATCTCATACTGAAAAGATCTGTTAGCTGAATATTCCATGGGTAGGGCATATAACCCTACTTGTTCTGTTTCTTTTAAGGCACATTATAGGTCTCAGTTTTTAAATCTTTTTCACTGCTGAGGGTCAGGACACAAAAAAGCAATTGTCTAACAATCTCTGTTAACAAGAGGAATTGCTCCAGTCTCCTTGTGAATTAACTCTCAGGTGGTTTATCAGTAGGGCTAGTAATAAACTCTAACAAACACAGAAAGTTTGATAGTCCTAGAAAATGGGATAAGGCCTCAGGAACACTGCACTGAGCACTGGCAAGTGTGGGTATTGAATGTGAAGTGTAGAAAGGATTTAACTCCACCTCGATGTTGTTTTGCAGTCTAATTGCTGCTGACTGAGTTCAGGCTCCTTTGTCTGTGTCCATCACAATGGAGGAGCCCAGCTCAGCTCAGAAGTGACCTTAGCTGGACACAGGGGTGTTTCCTAACTGGTCAGTGGTGGCAACAGCACAATGTCTGAAACCATTCAAGACAAGTATGTTCCTAAAGCAGAGCAGATCTTCTTTCAGGGAGGATCTTCTTAGGAGTCTCCCAAAGCACACCATCGGCCAACTGCACGGAATGGTTGAAATCCTGCGACACGAGTGAATAAATTCTGTGCTGGGGCTGTGGCAGAACTAGAGATCGCAGCAGAGGCTGGGCCCTGCAGCCAGAGTGAAATCCATCCAGAGGTGTGTAGTCGATGGCCACAGGGGGGTCTATTAGTCCGACCTGGGATGCCACGACTTTCCCAGAGAGAGGTCCCACAAGAGACAGCTTTCTAGGAGTGTCTAGCAATCCTCCGGCCGCAGGGATACCTCAGCAAGGGGACAGCCTGTGGCTGCAAGCTGTCAGCTCTTAGCAGTGATTTCAGCTCAGTGATTTCAGCTCTGCCTTGCGAGGTAATCCCAGGCTGGCTCAGGGACAGAGAGACAGGAGCGTTGTGTGGCATTTCCACAGAGGTAGCCTTTATTGTCCAGCACTCTGCAAAGGGGGCCAAGAACAGCAACTCCCTCCTCAACTGGGCAGAAGCTGTGGGTTTTATGGGGGAAAGTGAGGGCGGTACCAAAAGGGAGAGACCAATGGGTTACAAAGAATTTACATGTGCACCACAGCATGGTGGGATCTCACCCTAACCAAACAGCAGTTCTCTTTCCAAGTGGTATCCTTCCCGGGGACAGTTGAGGTAAGCTTGTCACAGCTCATGCGAGGAGCATTTCTCCAAGGGAGAGACCTGGCAAGCTTATCCCCCTCCACAGAGGTGCCTCCAACTTCTTTCTGTGTTCCCATTATGAGCCTTGCCAAGCTTCATGGGAGGGTTCCAGCTCATTCCCTGTGACAGCACACTGCAAATACTGGGCCTGTCCTAGGAACTGTAGCCGCGCCTAAGGTCAGCTTAGACAGTCAACAGCCCTGTTATCTGTACTGTCAGCACAGTAATCCCGTGGGACCAGGGGTGATCAAACCTCCGTGATTTACCCACTCACGAGCTTCAATTGGCCCACAGTGAAAGGGATTTTATTTAAGTCACATTCCCTTGCACTTTGTGCAGGCAAAGGGGCACAAACGAGAAGCTACTCTGACTCAGCTTACAGGGGGAAACTCGATGTAAACAGAACGATGAATCAAAGCCCTCAGCTTAGGT
>VYXC01000713.1:0-13190 GCA_013397175.1 Platysteira castanea
TACCATTGGCCTTCCTGGCCATGAGGGCAGACTGTTGACTCATGGTCAACTTGTCATCCACCAAGACTTCCAGGTCCTTCTCCACAGAGCTGCTCTCTAGTAGGTCANAGGTCATCCCCAGCCTGTACTTGTCCTTGGGGTTAGTCCTCCCCAGGTGCAGGACCCTACACATGCCCCTGTTGAACCTCATTAGGTTTCTCTCCGCCCAACTCTCCAGCCTATCAAGGTCCTGCTGAATGGCAACACAGCCTTCAGATGTATCAGCCACTCCCTCCAGTTTTGTATCGTCAGCAAACTTGCTGAGGGTACATTCTATCCCTTCGTCCAGGTTGTTGATAAACAAGTTTGTTGTGTTTTTTGCATACCCCACTCTCACACGGTTTCGTTACTGGCTCAACCCCAGGTTTCCCATAGCAGAGTCTCAGACATCTGGTTCCTTAAAAAAATTTATTCATGGCGCAATAACACAGAAACAGCTCAAGCTGGTGCCTCCAAGGAGGGACCCTGAACAACCAAATCCCTGGGCTTTTATATCCTTCCAGTCTATCTGCACAATAGTCTGGGGTCTTCCTGCCGAGTCCTCAGCTCCTGCTGTGTGTCTGAGTGTCTGGTCACCTGGCTGGTGCTACAGGTCCCTGTGCCCTTTGTCGTGCAAAAGGTCAGTGCCAGTTCACAGCTTCTTCCTGGGGCTCCCACTATTTCCCACCACCCAAAGTTTAATCTGCAGCTCGCACTGCAGCTGCACACTGAGCTACCTGCACAGAATGTATTCCTCACCACTCATGAGAGTGGAGTAGAGGGGGAGTTAGTCCACACTACCACTATTCTTCCAAGTACTATTAGTTGGAGAGAGGTGTGAAATGTCTCTGCCTCAAAGCTTCTGTCTCAGAATTCAAAAAATTCTAGCACTGCTAGACCTGATGTTGGTCTAAGGCAAATCTTGGAGTGATTTCTAGTGAACTTTATTTAAATCAACAGGAAGTTGGCTCCAGTCATGACCCTGTGGAATTTTTCCTTTGACACAAGCATGTTAGTTCTGTGTATGATTTAGTCACAAAATCAGTATCAAAGTTTTCAAACTATTTTTCCTTAAATTTTGCTGTATTAGTGTTCCTTAAGTGTGAATAAAAATAGGCACACAAAAATCTTTTTATAGACAAATGTAAATAGAGGTAGGAATGGTGTCAGACACAGCTGTAGTTCTTCAGCTTGAAATATGAAAAGCAGAAACTGAAAATTAGATTTAATAAATAAACAGTTTCTAGTTGTAACACAATTACTAGGGCACTTACTTGATTGCTCACAGATATGTATGCAGGGAAAAAAATAAAAGGGATGTACTCAATGTAGACCAAGTGGGAGCACTGTCAGAACAATATATTAATTTCCAATCTCCCCATTTGAAAAAAGGTGATGATAAATGTGAGGATGTTCAAAACGAGGTGCATGTTAACCAGTGAACAGGAGATCAATGATTGTGGGGGTTCTTTCCATGATTTTGAGACCACTTTATATTTTTGTTTACCAAAAATTTAATCAAACTTAAGAGCTTGCTGAACAAAACAGTTATGAACTTTTGTCCTGTGCAGCATCAGGAGATCAAGCTAGATACTGTCAGAGTATGAATCCAAATAGTGATACTAGGTATATCTCGATATATGCTTTTGTAATTTATCTAATAACTGTTGTTTTCTTGGCCCTCCTAAATATTAAAGAAAATCAGTGTGAATTGCAAAAGCTGGTACACATAAGTGTAACTTCTGTGTTGTATCTATATGCCCTGACAATTAGTTTTTAACTTCCCTGTTGTCTTTGATGGTTCCTCCTGTCTGCTTTTCCTGCCCTATGAAGAAGTGATAGGAAGGAGTCGTCTTTGACAGATAGATTCTATGTGTATGTGAATGAAGCTTTTACTTGCTCAATTTTTACTTTATTTTAACATGTGCCTCGGTATGTTTGCAACCAGTTATTTAATCTTCTGTTCTATTTGAGATCAGACTCCATAACAGCAACTTCATCAAATTTCATACATCTGTATAAAACAGCTGTTTTGTAAAATGCTAAGAGCTCTTCAGTGTGTTGTAGAATGATGCATAGGTTTGCTGAGCATGGACTGCTAGGAAAACAATCGATATTAACTTTTTCATTTTGATTTTGACAACAGTTTGAGATTCATTTTGCACTGCTTGCTACTAAACCAATATGAATGCTAGCTTATGTATTCAGGAATTAAATTTCAGTCACGCTGAACTGGAATTCCAGTGGTCTTAAGCTTGCAATGTTAATTTTTGAAGTTTGTATTGCTCAAGTTTATGCCTTTTGTCTTAATGTGGCTTTTCATTCAATTGTATTATTTTACTGACTGAAGAAACAGTACAAGATTAGTGAATTCAGTGTGTTTCCACTGTTATCACATAGAAGTACAAGCATGTGAGGATAAGCATAAAACTAAAATCTGAAAGGAAGGGCACAACTTTTTTTCCCTACTTCTCACTTCCATTCTCTCCTTTCCCATCAAACTGAAACATATGAATTTTTTTTGTTTGTTTGTATGGTTCATATATTATTGGTCATAGATAATGTTAAATTCAGGGATATTTACTTAGTTGTGTCAGATCATTTTAAGAGCTTTCTGGTTTTATCCACTTGCTGAGTTTATTACTTTTCTTCTTTGGTGATCTTGAATTTCTTGGTCCTCCAGAGAAAGGCGTAAAAGGAAGAGTAGAAGTCTCTCCAAGTCTCCTAAAACAACAAAAAAAAAGTCTTCACAAACTCCTTCTCCAAGAAGGTCAGTTTGCCGTAAACATAAAAGTTAATGAGCAGTAAAGGAGGAAAAAGTTATAGCATTTTTGTTAAATTGAAATGTGATATAGAGATCAGTGTTATGAAAGGAGCTAACTCAATTTGTATTTCTTCTGGTTTTTGGTTTTTTAGTTTGGAAGAAGCTCTTTAGTAATTTTCATTTCTAAAGAAAAGGTCTATTTTTCAATAAACAGAACACTCAAAGGTGAATGCAGATGCATATATTGAAAACAATTTGGGAAGTATTTTCATTGATTTACTGCCTTTTCATTAGTTATCTCAGATAATTTCAGTTGGTCAGTATGATTTAGTTCTAAGTTAAAACAGACCAAAAAGCCCCATATGGATTTGATCTTTGGTATGCTTTCAACTGGAGAGTTTTAAATCCATTAGCGATACAAATTTGCTTCAAATCAATAAAAGCCCTTCATTAGATACAGATTAATTTGGTTTTCTTTTTGCAAATACCATCTATACTGAACACATGCATTCTTTAGCTCTCTTCCCTTGTCTTTGTGAAGGGATTTTTGTTATTTTGAAAGTGACTGAACCTTTCTGAAAGAAAGCAAACCAGGATACCAACATTCATAGTTATTGTACAATTTACTGTACAGTACAGTCAGAGTATGCATTGGTAGTGCATTTGGTGCTGTGGGATCAAAATCTGATTTGAGTAAAAATTTTCTTAAACAGCAACAAGAAAGAAAAAAAAAGAGAAAAAGATACAAATAATGAAAGAAGAGAAAAGGAATACTCCAAGAAAAAAATTAGTAAAGAAAAAGAGGGAAAGGAGAAATCTGACAAAAGCACCACTACTCTGAAGGTAAGCTGTGTGACCAGGTGATAAACAGAGTGGAGAGCTGCAAGTGGAACAATTATTGGAATTTCCTCTTTTCTTTATCTTTCTTTTCCTCACCCTTCTTTTCCCCCTGTTTTCTTTATCAAAGTATTGCCACTTGATGGAGCTTGTGTGAATAGGTTACTGAAACACTTTGTTTTGGTTTCTCTCTCTTTTCTGTTCTGTGCCGTATGTTAGGAGTTGGCTGGTTGCCCATCTGTATGGGCAGGTATAAAGGACATTGTATAACTAAGCAGCAGAGTTCAGGGTTAGTTTGCCTGTGTCGTGGTTTAACCCTGGCCAACAACTAAGCACTACAGCTGTTCTCTCACCCACTCCTCCCTGATGGGATGAGGGAGAAAATCAGAAGACTAAAAGTGAGAAAACTTGTGGGTTGAGATAAAGACAGTTTAATAGGGAAAGCAAATGCTGCACACACAAACAAGGCAAAACAAGGAATTCATTCACCACTTCCCATGGGAAGGCAGGTATTCAGCAATCTCCAGGAGAGCAGGGCCCCATCATGTGTAGTGGTTACTTGGGAAGACAAACACCATTGCTCAGAATGCCCCCCCCTCCTTCCCCCATCTTTTAATTCCTATGAAGAAAATTATCTCTATCCCAGCCAAAACCAGCACAGGTTTTCGATCTGAAAAGACTTTTAATAAACTTTCATTCTGCAGTTCAGCCTCTCCCTGGTTGCTTTGGTCCTGGACTGCATATTTGACTCCGCAGGAATAAAGCTGAAGATTTGAGGAAAGAGTAGTATGGGATTTTTCCCTTGCAAAATGGAAGGTGGTGTGATTAAGAAAAGAAACATCTTCAAATGTTTAAACTTAGAATTTAAAACCCAGCATGCTTCTAAAGAGTAGTTTGTAGTTCTCAGAATTATTCAACTGTTATAAAACAGCTGATTTAGGTGACTCTGTCCACATGCTTAGGTAATTGCCTTACCCAAGAACTCTCTTTAAATTTATCAGTTACCTGACAAAAAATATAAAAGAAAAATTGCAATTTTGTTTTACTTTTAAAATATGCTGAAGTCCTAATTTCTGGAGCTTTTTCTCATAGGTGCCATGATGCTGCTTGTTCTGTATTACCTGAATATTGATCATAAAGACAGATCACTTTATGGCAATGATTTCTTGGGTGAGAGGTTATTATGAGTGCCTAACTTCAGCCAATTAAAAAAAATACTTAATTTTTTTTTTTAATTTAAAAATGTTAAAAACCCTGATACCTCTATTCTGATAATTGCTGAAACAAGGCATGTAAAAATTGAGGCAATCAAAATACCAGTATTCGGTTGGAAGTCATATCTTGGAATGCTAAGAGAATTTTTGTTTAAAAATAATTTTGTCTTTGGTAGGACAAAGATCATACTGAAGAGGATCAGAATTCAGAAACTGACAAGGAAGTAGACAATAGAGATACAGAAAGGATTGGTGAAGTCAAACCACAACAGAATGGGAACTGTTGACCAAATGACGAAAACCTCTCAATTAAAATGGAAGAGGTTTAAAGCAAAGAATGGACCTCTGACTCAACTAAGTGATGAAATCTGAAGCTTCTTATTTCCCAGAACGAGGAAGAAAATATCAAAGTAATCAACCTGAACATGGTGATAGTACTAGTAGCTCTTCCAACTCTAGTGACAGCTTTGTCAGTTTCTTGCTGTAAAGCAAGAGAGCACAGACCAGTAGTTATACCCTGAAAAGGCAGATGCCATCGGAACTATTAATGTCTGAAAATCCATGGATCTCCATGATGGCTGTACTTGTAAAATGATTTATGTTAAGTTTTGCCATTATCTGTTACAAATAAATAGAAACTGAAAGATGTAAACCTGTACTATCCAAAAAAACTGAATATATGCATCAAAGATTGTTTAATATTCTGCTTGTTCATGAATTTTGTACTGGTTTACTTTTTGAGTTAAAAATTCACAAAACCTTCAGTGTGTACTGTTTGATGTGCTTCAAAATGGTGCATAAATGTACACACTGTCTTCTGTTATAAATGAAAATTATTTTTAAACATAAACACAGTTTTATGGTTCTTATGTTAAATGCCCACTGACTAGTTTGTTTTTCGTTTGCTTACTGCTTGAGATTCTTGGGTTTTATTTTAAAAATTTTCTTACTGTTATGCTTAAAATAATTATTTCTTTTAAAGTACTTGAACAATGCATGATACTTTTCTGTTCCAAAAAGGAACATTACTATGTTATAGATAATAGGTTCGCTTACTGGGTTATTTTGGGGTTGTTTTGGTTTTTTGTTTATTTTTGTCCTTCCAGAAGTGAGCACATATGATATTATTATAACTTACAGCTTTGTTTTGAGCCATACTGCAGTGTGCCTGTTCAGCTGCAAATAGTACAGGTGCCATTATGAAAATATTTTTTTCTTATTTGTTTAAAAAACTATGGGAGCACGAGCAGAAGCTTTAGTGCCTTCTTAAAATAATGTGGTATTTCCCAGAAATGTTTATGTGCTATTACTCTCTTTTCATCTAAATCTTACATTATCTCTATTGCTATGTCACCACAATACTGTAGATAAGAATGCAAGTCATTTCTCAGAATGATTTTTTGATTCACTTGTTAAAATACTAAAACTCCATTTTTACCTTTTTTTAATTACTAGAAGAGATTTGTAGCTGAAAGCAAAGATGCATTTCGAGTACCACCACCGTACAAAAGCAGTAGCTGAATACAAAGCATTTTCTGATCGCCTGCATCAAAGACAGCCCTTTAGACATCTAATCTACATTTGGCTGGCCTTAATTGTTACCTTTCCATCATCATCTCTGATACCTGTTGGGTGATATAAAAGGAATCATATGCAAAGCTGAGGGGATAAATGATTTCAGAAAAAGTTCTAATTTACATAGGAGTTATATAGTAGAGATTCTTTTTTCATTCTTTAAAGAAAAAGCATGTAAGAAGAGAATGACAAACCAAATATCTTTGTCAAGCTAAAACATGGCTTGTGCTCTGAACTAATTTAATCATTTTCATCATTAGATTTCTTAAGTCATACCTTTAAAATGTATACCTAAAATCAAGTAGATTATTTTTAAAACAACTTAATACAATCAAATTAATTCCCTTACTTCATGGGAAGTTATTTTCTTCAGTTAAAAAAAATACCATATTAACTATTTGCTTTCAATTTGTTTTTATTTTCCTTTGCATAAGTAATTCTTACCACAAAAACAAAAAAGAAAAAGAAAAGCATATTACAGGGAATGTAAAAGAACCCAGTTTGATTGTAAGATGCTTAATTACTCTTTTTCTAATAGGATTTTATGTTCTTGAGACTGTGTACATTTATGACTATAGAAAATGCTTTACCATGTAAAGTATAGACACTCATTTTTGCGATGTTTAAGCCACACACTGTTGATTGGTAAGCAGCTTATTTTGATCAAAGAATGACAAAACTGTATGCTTATAGAAAGACTGTGAAGGACTATGTCTTACAACAACTGTCTTATTTATGATGTGTAAGTAGCATAGAGCGAAGAAATTCTTTGTATACTTCTTGTCCTTGGTACCATCTCACTAATAAAATTAAGTATTTTAGAGGGAAGTTTTTGCTTTTACATACTTTCAGTTGATCTGATGCTGGCTGGATGCCAGGCACCCACCAAAGCCTCTCTATCCCTCCCCTCCACAGCTGGACAGGGGAGAGAAAATTTAATGAAAGGTTCATAGGTTGAGATAAGGACCAGGAGAGATCACTCATCAAATACCATCATGGGCAAACCAGGCTCAAATTACAGATATTATTAATTGAATTTATTACTAACAAAATCAGAGCAGGATAATGAGAAGTAAAATAAAACCTTAAAAACACCTTCCCCCCACCCCTTCCTCCTTCCCAGCTCTACCTCCTACCCTAGCAGCACAGCAAGATGGGGAATCGGGGTTATGGTCAGTTCATCACACATTGTTTCTTCCACTGCTCAGGGAGAGGAGTCCTTCCCCTGCTCCAGCATGGGGTCCTTCCCATTGGAGACAATTCTCCATGAACTTCTCCAACATGAGTCCATCTCACAAGCAACAGATCTCTGCGAACCGCTGCAATGTGAGTCCATTCCAAGGGCAACAGTCCGCCCCAAACTGCTGCAACGTTGGTCACTTTTCCATGGGGTGCAGCCCTTCAAGAACAGGGTGCTCAAGCATGGGCTCCTCTCTCCACAGGCCTCCCATGGGGTCACAGCCTCCTCCCAGGCATCCACCTCCTCCAGTGTGGGTCTCCTCCACAGGCTGTGGGTGGATCTAGGCATCCCCATGGATCTCCATGGGCTGCAGGGGAACAGCCTGCTTCACCATGGTCTTCACCACGGGCTGCAGAGGAATCTCAGCTCTGGTGCCTGAAGCACCTCCTCCCCATCCTTCTCCACTGACCTTGGGGTCTGCAGTTGTTCCTTTCACATATTCTCACCCTACTCTTCTCTGGCCGCAATTACAACTGCACCACAATGTTTTGGTTTTTTTCCTTTTTCTTAAATATGTTATCATGGAGGCATTTCTAATTGGCCCAGCCTTGGCCAGCGTCACATCTGTCTTTGGAGCTACCAGGGATTGGCTCTGCTGGACATGGAGAAAGCTTCTAGCAGCTTCTCACAGAAACCGTCCCCATCGCCCCCACGCTACCAAATCTTGGCCATGCAAACCCACTACATTCAGGCAGCTTCTTTGATTTGAAATGGGGATACAAATGAAAGTAATATCTTTGAAAAGCTAAGTTTCTCCTTTGGGAGAAATTAGAATTTGTGCAGTGTATCACATTTCAGCTGAGATTGGTTTGATTTCCTGAGTTTTGTTATCCTGAAATGGCATAGCTCTATTATATAGCAGTTACAGAATATGCAAAGGATTGTGTACAGTTAGCAAAGAAACATGCCTTTGAAAATTAGTAGTTAAGGATGGAAGCCTTACTAGCTAACGCATCATGTGTAAGTCAATATGCAGCACATTTTTATATCATATGTGAATTAATGGTTCCCTTACAAAAAGTTTTGGGTTTTTTTATAAAAAAGGCAAACAAACAAAAGCAAATCCACCAAGCACATAAATTCCCTCCCCATGCCAGGTCCTATTTTCTTACAAATTCTATATTTTCTGATTTTGCTTTGTAAATACTATGCAGATCTGTGAAGTAGTTAAGTTATATCTATTCATATTAGGTGATTTTTGGTTCCCCTCTTCCTAAAAAGCCACCACTAGAGAGCTATTACTCTGTAAAATGCCTGTCTCTGCAGAAGGTAGCTAATTTTTAAACCAGTAGCATAGCACAGTAGTGAAGTTCCTGCTTGCTCTGCCAGGATTGTGTGCATCATCCATTGTTGTATTGCACTAAGTATATCTAGTTTGTTTACATTATGATTTTGCACTGGGTGAAAATATGTAGTATAATCTTCCCACCCCTGTCTGGTGAATGGTATGTTCCTGTTATCCCCGCCCCCTGCCCCTCCACGTCACCTGTATCCCATTGGTTTTTTGTGTGGCTGACGTCTCTGGATAAGTTCCCTGTTCCAAGTCCAATCTGCGGGGTTTTAACAGACTGCTGGACTTATCCATGGAGAAAAAACTGCCATAAAGGTTGCAGCAGGGTATTTTCACCCAGTGCAAAATCATAATGTAAACAAACTAGATATACTTAGTGCAATACAACAATCCATTAACCATGTACCTCTTCCACTGAAAGTTCATTGCCTTCATTGTTAATACGTTTGCATGCTGCCTTGCAGTGTCAGAGTATTTGCTTTTGCACTTCATAAATGAGATGAAACTGAGTGGAGGTTTTGAGAACTGTGTAGTTCATTACGGTTGTATTGTTTTAAATGTAATTTCATTTGAATCAGCCTTTATTTGAAAATGTTGTGATTTGTAATTTCTCAGAAAACTGATTATATTGTGCTGTTTTGTTAAGATCATTGTAAAGTATTTATGTAGAAGCTTCCATTAGTGACCACAGTTATTTCACAATTGTGTTTCTGGAAAACAGATAGGATTTTATTTTGGATTTTAAGAGGAAGGTAGCAGAAGACAACTGCTGGTGGATGAAGCAGGATTCCAAGCTCAAAATAGAGGTGGCTATGGCTTAGATAAATTCATCGAAGTAAATGGTAAACCCAGATGCGAAGGATGAAATTTTGTTTGCAAACACTCTTAGTAGTATGGTGTGCAAAAAATCTTAAGTTTTCAGGTTTCAGAACTAAGAGGGGAAAAAGCACCTAAATTGGAAATTAGAAACATCTGAACAATGCCCGAGAAACTGGTGAGATGAGTTATGCCTACTCATTATTTGCCTGCTAATTTCTTTGATTGCAATTTCAGATAGTTGAGATGTACCTATCTTTAAATTATCTGGCTAGCAGTGGCAACCTTCATACAGCTTGGATTCTGAAATGAGCTGACCATTTTAGTGCATTTACACTGCTGCTAAGAAGGTAAACTGCAGTCTGAAGCATGCTTGTATTTCTTGATAATGTTCTCCAGCTCAGGTACATCTAAGGCAATACCTGAAGCTAATTTGAAACTGCCAATCTATTTGTTACATGGTGGCTTATCTGTGTTGCCCTTAGTTTTAACTGGTATTTTGTAATAGATTTTAGATTTAGGGATTTCTGTGATTTTTCTTTTGGTCTGAGGAAGAGATAGTAAGTAAAGGCTGCTTTGTATGATAAAAATTCTTGTATACTGCATACTTATCCTTATTACTGTGACCAGTTATTTTTTCATTCATGTGTAGGACTGTTGTGAGCAGTAATGACATAGCGATGTCTGTATCTTCTACTTTTAGGTCTGAAGAATCTCTGCTTCACTGTCATGTTAGTTTGTAATGAAGTTTTTGTTATTAGTTTGAAAATTGCATTATAATGGTAAACCAAATAGTTTTAAAGATGTGAATTCTGATAAATGAAGTATTGCAAATTGTGGCATATTATTGGTCCCATCTGCCACTTGATACTTTCAGTTTTACAGCAGTTGATTATGGCCTTTCGTGTTGTCATAATTTTTAAAGTGAGAATTTGACTTAGTGAAACAAATGCTGGGATTTGAAAATAGTAAAAATAATGTAAATCAGTAGGGACTCACTTCAGAGGGATGTAGTTTTCTCACCAGAGAATGGAGTGTGGACAGTTGAAATTTGTAGATAGTGTTATTACCTAAAGAGAATCTAAAACTTAATTTTGTTTGCTATTACATAAACAGGAAAAAAGTTTTCAGTCTGTAACTTAGGTTTATTTTTTATATGTTGAAAAGTGTAATTAAAATAATACTGAAAACTAAAAGCACTGTATAAAAGGGTTTTTTTTAAATGTAAGAGAAGTATGCTTGCAGTTGTGTTTAATTTTAAACTCCTAAAAATGTCTCTTCATGAGGCATTTATTTTTATTTCAAATTCAAGAATGCTTCATTTGTAGGTAACTCATTGCAGGATCTGAGCATGTTAGTAATGGGTTTTTTGCTGTACTCTCTTCAATATAAAACAGCTAAATAAACTTGTCTGACAATATGTGGAGGCAGCTACTTTTCCCCTAGTTTGAGGAGGCACAGCTCTAACTTCAATTCTGTATTACTTAAGTAAATAGTACAGTTGAGAAGCTATCTATGGACTCCAGTTTTCACAATGTTTTCTGAAACCATGAAGTCTTACTACCCAAGAGGAGAAAAAAACCTGTCATGGCAGTTTTATGATTGTTGAGCTTAATACACGAGGACACTGAGAGCAAAAATGAGGTTTTAGCTGTTTATATATTATCTTCTGGAAAGTTCCAGCTTACAGTTATTTTTGTATTAGTTGCATTTTTTTTCCATTTATCTAGTGCTAAATAATTACTCACTAAAGCATTAGAGATGGTGATTGAAAATTGACTAAAAAAGTGGCAGTCTTTTAAAAGCGATTTTTTTTTTGCATGTGTCTTGTTTGTCCATGTATTTTAAGAAAACAGACAGACATGAGTGTTAGTATTAGTCTTTCCTTAATTGTGCTGCTTCAGTTTCAGACCTGGGAAGACTCCATGCTTCTCCTTCTCTTCTGTTGTTGTTCTCTCTATAATTTTTACATTGTTTTTTTTTAATTAAAGCCTAAAAAAACCCTTTAATTTTAAAGTAATATTTTAAAGCATTGATTCAAATTGCTGGATTTAGAAGTTCAAAACAA
Organism: Platysteira castanea; assembly: GCA_013397175.1. Classification (NCBI taxonomy): domain Eukaryota; kingdom Metazoa; phylum Chordata; class Aves; order Passeriformes; genus Platysteira; species Platysteira castanea. The sequence continues at coordinate 11,824 of VYXC01000713.1, forward strand.
ATGTATAAGGATCTGCTTTCATCAGATTTCTGTGTTATAGTGGAGACCTAGCATTTTCCATAACTGCTCACCTAGTTTGTTCAACTTTAAGGAGTTACTATTATTTTACTAAGACTCGTTTAATAAGTCTTCTGAGCTGTTGTAGTTTAACACCAGGCAGGAACTAAGTATCATGCAACCACTTGCTCACTTCCACCCCTCCCTCCCTGGTGGGATGGGGAGGAGAATCAGAAAAAGAAAAAACCTATGGCTGAGATAAAAACAGTTTAATAAGAGGAAAAAAGTAAAATGTAACAATAATACTAACAAAACCAACAATAATTTAAAAATGTAATTACAATAAGAGGGAGACAGGAATAAAACCCAAGAGAAACAAGTGATGCACAATACAATTGCTCACCACCTGCTGACCAATGCCCAGCCTGTCCCCAAGCACTGATTGGTGGCTCATGGCCAACTCCCCCCAGTTTATATACTGAACATGATGTTCCATGGTATGGAAAATCCCTTTGGCCAGTTCGGGTCAGCTGTCCCAGCTATGCTCCCTCATGGTTTATTGTGCACCTCCTCGCTGGCAGAGCATGAGACACTGAAGAAGCCCTTGTCTTAGGGTAAGCACTACTTAGCAACAACCAAAACATCTGTGTCTTATCAACATTATTCTCATACTGAATCCAAAACACAGCACTGTACCAGCTACTGAGAAGAAAATTAACTCTGTCCCACCTGAAACCAGAACTGTATCCACCCCTTATTCCACACTCTTTATGTCATGCCAGGTCCCACACTTTCCAACACACCATCACCTTTCCTGTCTTTTGAGAGATATGCACACAGATATTGTTCCCTTAGTCTGTGGACCATCTCTATAAAAGTTCATTGAGTTCCTTTCATCCATGACCTTGGGCTCCATCTGACATAACAGTCTTTCAGGGCAGGAAAGATAAAAGATGGTGTGTGGTGTTGTCACATGTTAAAGCCAATTCAGATTCCATTGCTGCTGTGCTTGTCTAGTTTCATGAGTTCATTCTTAATTAATGTGGTGATCAAAGGGGAGTCAGATTCACATCCCCTAATCTGGAGCAGCAAAGATGGGTGTTGCGAGACGCCAAATGTGGTGATGAGCATGTTATGAATGAGAGAGGAGAGCTTAGACAAGTCCCTGCCTTTGCCCAGGTTTCTGGCAGTAGACAGCAGTTTTATTGAGGTGGCCAGCACCCCAAAACCTGCTCTCGCTCACAAGTTCTTAATAATGACTGATCAGGTCTATTACAACATGGAATATTTATTGAAGAGACACAAGGAAAAGACAGACATGAGACTTTAACAGGCTTACTTACTACACAGGATAAACCAAAAAGAACTAT
>VYXC01000716.1:0-64898 GCA_013397175.1 Platysteira castanea
GTCTGTGCACGAACACACTCATGGTCTGTGCATGATCACACACACACACGGTCTGTGCACGAACACACNAACACACACACACACGGTCTGTGCACAAACACACACACAGTCTGTGCACGAACTGGAGACCAAAAGGCGAGAGGGGTTCTCCGCGTGCAGTTCCGAGGCGTTCATTGCATACCGAGAACCAACGCACTCGAAGGGGAACAGAGGCAAAGAACCAAGAGCAAAAACCCACCCATGGTTTTATCCTGCAGGGTTCCAGGGGTGGGCAGAGCATCAAAAACCAATAGTCTGAGGGCCAGGGGGTAGAGGCAAGGCTGAGTGACACAGCAGGGGCCAGTGGGAGAGGGGAGGGGAGAGAGGACCAGGGGCCAGTAGGGTCCCGATGAAGGGAGAACTTTCTGGCACAGTGGTGTGGAGAGAGAGCGCTTCGTAGCAACATGGGGGGTGTAATGTGGGCTTAGCCACCGCAACAAAGAATCACTTATGCCCTAAACTTCTGTCTCCATCTGCCAGGGATTAGCCTCCAGAAAAGAGAATTATTTTTGTATTAAATACTAGAACAGCAATTACTTCTTAAAATAAGGGCTGGAAAAATCAGCCTACATTTCGGTCCTCTGATGAGTGACAAGTTTAGCACTGTCATTGTCCGGATTACTTGACCACAAGCTGCATTTTTGTAGCTCCCTTGATCTCTGCCCTCGAACCGTCTTGGTAAAAAATGCGCAAAATACTGTGTGATGCAACTTGGAGAGCACAAAGCAAGGATTTGATTTTAATTATTGTGAGTATAGATTTATGCAATTGACAGGATGACAGAGATAGAAATACACAAAAAGATTTGACAGAGAGGCATGCCACTGATGTAGGCGTACATCAGTGTACTCCTTTGTTTCTATCTCCATCTTTACACTTTATGTTGCATTGGGAAGAGGTGTGTCGCACAGACACTCCCAGGAGCAGGGCTAAAGTACCACAGCCTTTGGTCTTCATTTATGTTCGTAAAAAAACAGGTGAAAGCCATGATCATTCTGGTTGCATCATATGTATCAGCACTGGGAGAAAGTCACAGGTGTCAGGGTGAAGGGGAATTTGCCTATAGACTTGAATTGTTCTCCGTGGACGCAGTCAGTGAAGGTTTCTCTTTTCAGATTCAGTGTCTCATGGATACCAGGTCACTTGAAGTAGCAGTTTGTTCTCTGATCCTCTCTGGCTGGATGCTAAAATTAGAGAAACAAAGCAGCCTGGTGGAGTTCTGCCTCCTCAGAATGTTTCTTGGTTTGCTCTGACATGCCCCAGCACTTAACCTCAGCAGCGGAAATGCTAAGCAGTTTGTCAGTGTTGGCACAAAATCTGCTTTACACGATGTTCTAGGTTTTTTTTTTCTTTCTGGCCCCTTCTTGTGGAAGTCTGCTGTAATAGTCTGTAAATAAACGTGCAGTTAGAGCCTACACTGAAGCTTCAAGTTGCTCATGGTAGTAGCAAATACTTTACCTGTTTCCTAATCAGTGTCCTTCTAACCTTAGCAGCTAATTATGACACCACACACAGTATGTGCCAATTTTCAGAAAGCTTTTACTGTGCTGGAATTAGCAGAGCACGCAGGAAATGGATTGTGAATAAATTAATCTGTTGGCTTGGCATTATGTTTTCCATTTTTATCCATTTCTGCAGATTTATGTTACTATCTTCCCACCTAGAAAGATACACAGGCCTGAAAGGGAAACCTTCCTTCTGAACCTCAGCTCTGACTTCTGCAGCTGCTCTGTGCTTTGGCAGCTGCAGGAGGATCTTACGTGTCCCTGCAGCTCCAGCCTGCCAAAATTTCCCTGATAACTGAGGTGTGGAGCTGGATTCAGGGGTTTATTAGGGTTTCAGCCCAGATCTCCCTGCCAGAGAAAGTTAGACAGGGGGCTTTACAGATTTGGGGGTTTTTTACAGCTTTTTTTTTTTCTTCTTTTTTACAGTGCTTTTTGCCATACAAACAGAACAAAGTGGAGACTTGTCCCTGGGAGCTGCAGTCCGAGACAAGTGCAGGCAGCATTTTGCAAACAAGTGAATAGTTCAATGAACAGAGGAATTAGCAGTGCTACATTTCCTGAGTGTTTCCTTCCAAGGTGATTGATGCAGATAGTCATGATAACACAAGTGCTGGTGACAGCTTGGTTAGCAATTAAGACTATTTATAAGATTTTCTCACCACCTGGATCTTGCTTTATCATGTTTTTCCTGCAGTCTGCATCCTTTTATCAGGGGCTGCATGATTTCGCTCTCCTGCACAGCCATCTACTAGTGGCTAGTCACCTTTTTTTCTCTCCTGCCAAACCGAAAATGATGATGGATGCAGAGGTCCTCAGGGAGCCATCCACAGTTCTCATTGTTGTAGCTAGGGTAGACAGAGTGGGAGCATAGGAGGTAGATAGATATGTTTGAACTGACAGCAAGCAAAAAATCAAAACCTGATGGTGTTTTGTTGCTATCAGCTTTTTCTTTCTGGTCTTTAGGGATCTTCTGTGTTTCATCAGGCAGAGGCAACTAAAGGGAGCAAAATAAATTAGTGTGTGTTGAACTCTTTACTATTATTGTGTAGAAGAGAGTAAGGAATCATGAACAATTATTTTGAGCTTAATGGGAATTTTTCCTGGAAGTAAAACATTGGTTTAGTGTCATTCAAACGACACAATCAAATCAAAGGTATTAAAGTGAGCAGTTGAATTGGATCACGTAAAGGATTCAGGGTGAAGGGAGTATGTCTTTTCTTGTAGTACTGCAAGGAATGGCACAAACTCATGAATGAAGTTGAGGTGAGGTCAGCCAGAGGCAGGGTGTCAGAATCTGAGTAGTATAACTTGCATCAGATGGAAAAGTCAAACACAAACCAACCAAAAAAATGAGTGTGAAGCAGGTGGGATTAAGCTGTAAGTGACACTGATGGACTTGTTGAAAGCAGTTAGAGGAGGTATTGTGGTTTAACCCCAGACCCACACAGCGGCTCACTCACTCCCCCACCAGAGGAATTGAGGAAAAGAATCTAAAGGCTAAAAGCTGGAAAAGTCAGGGATTGAGATACTGACAGTTTAACAGGGAAAGCAAAAGCCATGCTTACACGTAGAGCAAAACAAGAAGCAAATTCTCTGCTTCCCACGGGCAGGCAGGTGTCAGCCACCCCCAGCTGAGCAGGACGCTGTCACACGTAGTGGTGACTTGGGAAGATAAACACAAAACAAACAGCATCACTCCAAATGTCCCCCCCTTCCTTCTTCTTCCCCCTGGTTTATACATTGAGCATGATGCTATGTGGTCTGGAATGTCCCTTTGGTCAGTTTGCATCACCTGTCCTGGCTGTGTCCCCTCCCAACCTCCCAGGTACCCCCAGCCACCTCCCCAAGTGGCCACAGGAGGAGCAGAAACAGCCTTGGCTCTGTGCAAGTTCTGCTCAGCAACAGCAAAAACATCTCTGTATTATCAACCTTGTGTTCAAGCACAAATCCAAAACACAGCCTTGTACCAGCCCTTGGGAAGAAAATAAACCTACTCCAGCCACAACTATCACAAAACACCTAAAATCCCCTGCACAGTTATATCTAGAAACTTCCCAACATTGCAGAGTGGGAGCAGAATGAACTTTTCATGGACAGATAGCTGTACAACTGTGTATCCATCAAAGACGAAAACTAGGATAGCCTTTCTCAAGCCAGAGAAGCCCATTCACACGCAAACTCATGAGCAGTGTGGCTGAGGAGGAAGCCAGCTGTCCCCGCTATCCCAAAGGACTAGAACAAAAAAAAAAACCAAGAGAGAGGCAACAAATGAGCAACCTTTAGTAAAAAATACTGACAAACAAAATGCTAAATTGTTCAGCTATGCAATCTGATACTTATGAGCTGGTGCCAGAGTAAAGCCCATCTCTAAGAGCTCCTTGTTTAGTTCCTGGTTAAAACTGGCTGTCTTTGCTACTGACAAACAGAGCAGTGCCATGCACAGCATTCTGAGTGTTCTGTTCTCCTGATGCTAAGTGGTGACAAATCTGAAACAGGATTTGCATTGGAAAAGGAGATGAAAACCAAGGTTTTTATAGATTTAAGTTTATGCATGCCTTTTGGGTGTGTACTATATAAAGCTAGCTTGAAAAAAAGACCCAAACAAATATTAATTCTAACCTGCCCTGCTGCTATTTGCTGAGGAAAATGTGGCATAGATGCTGTCAACCTACAAGTGGTAAGGCAAAAAAAGTGTTTACACACTACTAAGACAGTAGTGTGAGAACTGTGTTGTTTACTCATCTATTTTACTTTCAAGTTAATATTCTAAACTATTTTAACATTTCTTCCTGAAATGTTTGTTCACCATTTTGTTCACCTTGAAGATCTCTGATCATAAAAACAACTTATTGCAGAGCAAAAATCAGCTGCTGAACAGAATAGAGACTGCTACCTTGCAAAATAAATCATTAGGTAATTAAAAGCAGATTCTAAAGAGATAGTTTGGAGCACTTTCTTCACACAGGTGGTAGTGGCTGACGTGAATAAAGGGCGAAATGTGTTCTGTGTTCTTACTGTAATCTCATTAGACTGAGGTCTATTTTCCTTTTTTGTTGGACCTAGATATCAGCAGGAGAGAACATTTAAATGGGCAAACAAGGCTCAGGGATCTGCATCAGTATAGGTGTGTATTTGTTTTTCATCATGATCTCTCTACAGGATTTTCACTTCATCTGTCTTTCCAGGATGTCCCACACTGGTATGCAGGACCGGGATCCTGTTGCCTGTCCAAGTCAGTGCAAGGTGAAAGGATTGGAGGAAATGGCCTCAAGTTGCATCAAGGGAGGTTTAGTACTGATATTAGGGAAAAAATTCTTCACTGCAGGTGTGGTCAGGCATTGGAGCAGACTGTCCATAGAATCACTGTCTCTGGAAGTGTTCCAAAGGTGTGTGGATGGGGCACCTGGAGACGTGCTTTGGTGGTTAACAAGGCAGTGCTGCATTAACAGCAGAACCCAATGAACTTGGAAGTCTTTTTCAACCTTAACCATTCCATGATTCTGTCTTCCAGGAAGACATTTCATGTTAATTCCTGTGGGTCCAAATAATGCTTATCCTAGGAACAGTCCCTCAGACTTGTACTATGCAGACATCTTCCATTTTATGCCTGCATTTTCTAGCAAGTGCTGGCAAGTTGTTAACACCACAGGAACTCACACCATCAGTTTCAGGTGTAAAGCTGTGAAAGACCTATACCAATCGTTCTCGATTGTGCAGCTGCTGACAATTTTGGTGTTCATGTGGCTTCCTGGCATCTCAAGTTTCAGTGCCGGAGGACTGGAGGCATTGATTGCCTTAAATATGATGTCTTGAAGATTTCAGACATCTGTCCTTCTGTCATGTACTACATCAAAAGAATTCTGAAGCATATTTACTTTTGAATTTCATTGTTGAACTGTGTTTTTTCATAAACTGAAACTCTCTTTTAGAGTCCTGTCACCTTCTGTGTTCTATTAACGGCTCACAACGTGTTGTCCTGGGTCTGGGATTTATATTCTAGCTAGGTGAAATTGAGGAGAAAACAGACCCAAGTATTTTTTTAGCAAATGTAGAAGTAGTATTTTTGCATGGAGAATGTGCTACACAGACACTCCATCACACATGGTCATCTGGTGTACAGTACAGCTCCAGCTGGTGGAGATGGAGGAATATGGATACAGGCAATCAGAAATCTCATATCTGAATGTGTGTAACTGCAGCATGAAGCTCTTGTCAGTATGCTCAGGTCTGCACGTCTTATTTCCACAAACCAATGTCTAATTAACAGTCTCCAGGAATATGTGCTTTCATCAACCAAACCATGAAGCAACACACTTCTGTGGTTGCTCCTTCAAAATCACCTCCAACAGTGTTCTGCAAACCACTGTCACTGTTTGAGAAGCTTTGAGAGAACCAATGTAAAAGACATGAGGATTTTTGATAGGGGGTGTGTGATGTTGAGGGAAATGTTAGGGAATGTAGGGAGTGCAAGCGATGCAAAGAAATTGACATCTTTAAAACACACATAACATCTCTCAGTGCTGAACTCCACATTCTACCCCTTCAAACATAAGATTAAAAAATAACATCGCATTTGGCCTGTGGATCAGGTCCTTCATCTTTTTACTTAATTCGTTGGCTCAGTTTCAAGGATTTCAGCAGAGTTGTATTGATTTCTGTTTCATCTGGCCTACCATGTTTGATCACATTGCTCCGAGTTTATGATTGGGATTTCATGACTGAGGATTGTCAGTCTACTGAGAAAGAGCATGAGTACAAAGTGCCCTGGAGAATATTTCAAATTGTGCTGGGTGGTTTTTTTAGGAGGTAGGAAGTATGACAGAGTAGGAAAAAGCTACTGTTTTAATGCAGAGGCAGAGGCCATAGTGTGCCTTTAGTAGATAATCAGAGAATCATAGAAACATAAAACCATTTGGGTCGGAACAGTCCTTAAAGACCATCGAGTTCCAACCACACTGCCTTGGGCAGGGACACCCTCTGCTAGACCACATTGCTCAGGGGGCCATCCAACCCAGCCTTGAACACTTCCAGGGATGGGGCAGCCACAGCTTGTCTGGGCAATGTGTTCCAGGGCATCACCGTCCTCACAGTCAAGAATTTCCTTCTCATATTTAATCTAAACCTGCCCCCTGTGAGTTGCAAACCATCACCCCTCTTCCTAACATGCTCTTCTCCTACAGATTCATCTCCAGCTCTCATGGAGCCCCTTTAGGTACTGAATGGGTCTCTAAGGTCTCTTTGGAGCCTTCTCTTTTCCAGACTGAACAACCCCAACTCTCTCAGCCTGTCTGCAGCCCTCTCAGCATCTTTGCAGACTCCTTTGGACTTGCTCCAACAGGTTCATGTTTCCTCATGTGATTCAGACGGAAGTAATAGCAATGATCATGAGGAGGAGCCAGAATTTTCTGTGCAAACCAAACAAACTTTTGTCAGCACTCCGTTTTTAATATTCTCTGCAGCATGTTTAATAATGTAATTCTCCAGTGCATCTGAATGTTTAAATATACCTACAACGGAGAAAAGTCACTGGCTCATGCAAAATTGCTCTGAAGTATGTAATTAATTTTAATACACTGAAAATCCAACAGGCCTAGACCGAGTTGTAATGCTGAGCTTCTTTATGGGCAATTTAATGCAGATGGGAAACTTCTTTTCTGCATACAGATTTTATCTAAGGTGGTGGCTCTTGGTTTGGACAAGATAAACTTCTTGTCTTCTGGCACATATATGCATTTCTGACATGGTGTCCAGAAGAGCAAAAGACTTTATTATGCTGTGTGAGGTCCCAGGAGAAACCTAAACATGCTAAAAATTACAGATTTAAAAATGCATTGCTACTTTCCTTGTCTGTGAGTAAAATGCAAGTTTTCAGGACTGCAGCAGAGGGCTATTGTATTTTCAGCACCTATGATGTTTTTGCATGGAAAGTGAAGAGTTGGGATGGTGTTTTTGACCTTTAATATTTATCTGTGTTCCATTTTTCAAGGTTGTGTGGCAGAGCTGATATTATGAGGAATCTCTCTCACAAGTTGCTATGTGCCCCTCATGCAGCGTGAAATTGTGTCAAGCCAAGGATCCACTGCATGTGGAGTTTTACAGTCAGTATTTGGCCTCTGAGTATCTTATGCAGCTGGTTGCTTATCTGCTCACTGGTGGGGTAGATAAAGGAGCAGAAAAGGCCTTGGCTCAGTGCAGGCCCTGATCAGCAGCAATGAAAACACCCCTGTGTTATCAACACTGTTCTCTGCGCAAATTCAAACACAGCCCATACTAGCACCTGTGAAGAAAACTAACTATCCCAGCAGCACACTGAGTTAGCAAATGTTTAGTTAGCTCAGGGAACACCATGGCTGAGCTGAAGAGGATGCATTTAAGCATTCCTGATGCTGGTCCTTCTTCTGGTGAGCCTCCCTTGTGCTGAGCAGTTGCTCTGCCTGTACCAGACATTTCTCTCCCTCCTTGCTTTGGAGGGAGGGTGAGGTGAACCAGCCCCCTGCCCTGCATGGTATCTCCATCCACATGAAAACCTGGGGTGTCTCTCTAAAACCAGGGAGGACTCAGTCACTCCCATCAGGTCAGAACTGAGGCTGTGTTGCAAGAACTTTTCAAAAACAAAGCAAGGGTATGTGAGGGATGCAAGCTGTTGCAGAGAAACCAGGTCCATGATTTGCCATAGCTCTCTGCTTTTATGGTATTTGTACCACCGCAGGTAAGGCAGGAAAACATCACTCTGGTTATTCTGTGGTGAGTGTGAGCAGCCTGGCAGTGGTAATGTCACTCTGCATTCACAGAAAAATGGACTGACTGAGTTAGGCTTTTTGAGTGTGGACATGGAAAAATGGGAGCATATTTTAATGTCAGAGAAGGATGAAATGCTTTTATGTGCAGTTGCTACCTGCAGAGAAAGGTACTGATGATTAGGGTACTAAGTGACCCAAGAGCAGTAGCAATGTCACGGTTTGGTGGGATGGGGCGATGCCTTGGTTAGCAGCCAAGCACCTTAGCAAGAGGTAAAAAACTGATTAATAGCAACAACTTTCCTTCCAAAGGCAATGTACTTGATCTCCAGTGCAGGACAATCTGCTGGAAGACAAGAGGTGAAGCTGTATACTGTAGGCAGATGAAAAAAGGATAGAGAACCACAGTGGGGGGGAAACTGCCTTTCCATGCAGAGTTATTAATTCAAGGAACTCATTTTAATCCGATTCTAAGCAAATATACAGTTGCCAATGGTGAAGCCGCTGCCTGAGCATTCTCATATCATTCAAGGAGTCTCACTGAAGTATCTGCTAGTATAAACAAAGAACCTCAGATTTATCTAAAACCAGGAGCAATCTCACTTTGTTTAGTGACTTTTGAATAACATGACAGCGGTATTCTCTGCATATGTGTAGCTTCAATCTTCAAAACATCAGAAGAAAATGACATATTTGACTGCAAAGCTCCTGAATGATCTCGAAAACCACTAGCAGAAGGCAGACAGGCTGAGAAAAGTTGTGGATTGATTAATTTTCCCTGAAGAAGGCATTCATTTGTGGAACTGCTAACATACGGTGAAGCTTGACTTCTTTGTTCTCAGATGCTGTTAAGGACAGGGGGAAAGGTTCACATTACTTTTGTTGAAGGCTGTTAATGAGTCAAAGAGACAAAAAGATCCAGTTCAAGGTGGAAAGCAGAGAGGTTCTTTTGGGAGGCTGCACCAGGGGAGTAGGTGTGGGCCTGTGTCCTGCCGAAACTGCTTCTCTGTTAAACCATTCAGATTGCATCCTCCAGGATAAAATGGACTGTTTGCAGAAGACCTCCAAAGCTGATGAACAGAGGAAGGTTGCTGGTTAGTGGTTTATAGCAGCCTGCCCCAAAGCCACCAGGTCAGGGGATGTTTCTCTTGTATTGGGAGATTGAGGATGGAGGCAGCAGGGGAAGCAAACACTTCTTTTAGGTCACGGAGAAAATGGGTGGCAGGGCTGTGCCCTGAAAGCCAGGCTAAGGCAGCAGTGGGCTTCTGAGCGGGGAAAATTGCTGTACCAGTACTGTCAAAGGCTCTCTGCACAGCACATTCTGGTGACTCAGAGCTTGTAATGGCGCTGGCTCTCTGTCCAAAAATGTTCTTAAGAAACTTGGGTAGAAGCTGGGTTTTGGGACAAATGGGTGCCTTGGCCTACTTCAGACTGTTTTGCAGAGTCAGAATATCATGACAACAGATGATGTACTCTCAGCACACAGTTTTGTCTCCTGCTGTGTGCTCCTAGCATTTTATTCACAGGAATGCATGCTGTGATACTGATGTCATGGTCCAGGAAATGAAACATATTAATGATTTTAGTGGCACATGTGAAAATGAGTAGCACAAACCTTCTGCTGTTTGCACAAGAATAAGCAGGGAGCTTTGTTTTTGGCTTACTCAGGTGAATGAAAGTGTTGTTGAAGTGGGAGAATAATAGATGCAGCTGGTAGAATAGTTTAACAGCACTAAATTATTCAGGAATGTTGTTCTGTTCCAGCAGCTTATTAGCTAAAGGTGTTTGGGAAAATTATCATTCCTTCAAAAAATCTGCCAACATAGATTTGCCTGAGAAGAGCTCTTTGAAAATATGGGATTTTTAAAAAGTTTTCAGACCTTTAAAGGTGTTTCCTGGTGGGCTGATTCTTTCCATAAAATAAGACAACAGGAACTGACTATTCTTATGGGAGTTGTTTATTTATGTATTTTATTGATACACCCTGGTGTTTCACTGAACATTGCTAAAGCAAAATTCCTGTGCTTAAAATGAATGTTATGATTAAAAAAAGAAAAATTATCGATTTATACTCTATTATGGTTTGAAAGATGCATGTATTAATTGATTGCAAGAAGCAGAATCAATCCAGCGATGCAGATTGGAGAGACCCCTGGAGTTCCCCAGTCCCTTTTCTGGTCCAAATGTCCCCTTTGGAGCAGGGCCATCTGATTCATGTTGCTTTGGGCTGCTGGGTTCAAATGCCTGCAAGGCTGGAAACTTTACAACTCTCTGGGCTCCTGTTCTGGTGCTTGACCACTTTCATGGTGACCAGAGATCGCCTTTCCCCCAGCTGGGGTGAGTCTGGCTCTGCCTTCTCCACACCTTTCCTGGAGGTAGTTGGAAAAATTCAGCATCACCTAAATGATTATGCAATTTAACAGGTCTTCTACATTTTTCATTCTCCCAGGTTTACACTGAATACCTTTGCTTAGGTGCCTGTGTATTTGTATCTTTTCTCACAAGGGGGGAAAAATAACAATATTCTGGTAACCTAGTCTGAAGATTCTGATCTTGTGAAACCAATGGTGAAAAAATGAAAGTCTTAATCTTTAGGTGATTTTTTTTCCTGGTGGTCTGCCAAATCCTGCTAGCTAAAGGATGGCTGAAATATCTCACTATGTGTGAGAAAAGACAATGGAGTAGCATTTGCCAGCTTCTGTGTAAGGACACTGACTTTTGTACATCTTCAAGAAAAAATGGAATATCAGCTATCTGAAAAAAAAAAAAAAGGACTTTTTGATGGGTTAGGCAATAGAGACATTATGAACAAGCTCTCATTTCAGGGTGTTTTTTTTCTCATCCTGGTTTGCTCACTGGAGATATTATTTTCTCAGTAGCAACTCTTCTCTGCCATGACTATTGCTTAGTGTTGCCCCAAGTTTTTGTTTAACTCATGGTAAATTATCATTTAACTACCTTATAACTGACGTGACCATTCATCTCAGCTGGTACATAGAGCAGCTTTCTCTGCAGTAAGAATTAACTGCATGGACAAGTTTAAATTTCTTTTCTTCAGTTTCCACTGGCAAACAGAGATATTTATTTTAAAAATTTCTGTAAAAGGCTATCACTACAATAGCTGGGGAAGGCAATGCTGTAACTTATGATTTTGCTGAATGCAGGTGCCTCACAATATACATATGAGAAAAAAATGGCTCTGGGAGAGACTACCCACACTGGCAGTGACACCAAAGCCACTGCTGCATGGCCAGAACTGAGAAGTACCAAGGTTCTTCAAATCAGTACCCAGAGGCCCCACCTTCTTTCTTCTTTCAGTTTGGTCCCCTGATTTTAAAAAGCTGTTCCTCCTTTCTTTGAGGAATCCATCCCATGTCTTCTTTGCACTCCATCCCTTTCGAAAACAAGTTTTCACAAGCTCTGAAAAACAACTTCTAACTGAAATTTAAGTGGTGGAAGTTTTATATTATATATCAGGAAGAAATTATTGACTGTGAGGTTGGTGAGACACTGACACAAGTTTGCTAGAGAAGCTGCAAATGTTCCATCCCTGGAATTGTTCAGGGCCAGGCTGGGCTCTGAGCAGCCTGGCCTAGGTGAAGGCGTCCCTGCCCATGGCAGGGAGTTGGAACTAGATGGTCTTTTAAGATTCCTTCCAACCCAAACCACTCTGTGATTCTATGATTCCAAATGTCTTCTGAAGTCAGGGCTTACATCCCCCAAAATAACATTCTCTAGTGGAAATCATTTGTTGATAGTCAAGTGAATCCTCATCAAACCATTTCAAACACACTTTCTTTTTCTTAGGAAGGGCTGATGTTATCATCAAGGTCTGGTAATTGCCATTAGCACATGAATGCCACAGCTTGAGTGTGACATACACATATTGTATCATTTTAAAATTTCACAGCTCTGAACACACTTGTGTTTTGGGTTTATTCATTCCCTGAGCTACATGCTGTGTGTTGCCTCTAGCTTTCTCCTCTCTGTGGTTTTACTGGTTATTAGATTTCTTAGCATCATAAATTTAACACTTCTTTTTTTCTAAATAGTGAAGAGTGTGTCTTAATACGTGGATTTATAACTGTTCTGACAGCATTTCAGGTATCTGATAGCTAGTGAGTGGGAATAAAATGAATTTTTTTAACCTGAGAGAGTCAGTGAGAAAAACCCACCTAGATACTAAGAGAAATGAGTGTTGTCTTTCTGTGAAACATTATTTTGTTTTGTTGGTAGAACTGATGAATAAACTGTCAAAACTCTTTCATGCCTTACCATGTGGTTCTCAGAATAAGTAATTCTTTTAGAGGAGGAATTATTCATTCACATTTCTGGCATTTCAGAAGTCTAGCTCTGTTTTCTGGACACAGTGAAAATCTCTAAAATACCTTTGTCTGGGTGAGCCTTGAGGATTTTTAGCAGACAGCTTGAAAATAGCAGATTGCAAAATTTTTATGATCATATGCAGAGTATCTCTTGATGTCTCCCTTATGTCCCTGTTGTTTGCAGGAGTTTTCAGGTCCCCTGAATACCTCAGGACAGATATTTCTTTATCTTGGGAGTGCATGCCAGGGAGAAGAGGAGCAGAATGTCACTTTACCCTGACAGTTTGTGCAGGCACAAAGGCTGACAGGGAGGAAAGGAGATTATTCCTCTGCTAAGATCTGAAATGCTGTAGCCTGACTTTGTTGATGTGGCTCACAGCCAGGGGTCTATTCCTGTGGGAGCCAGTGAAAGGGACAGACTTGGAGAGACCTCCACAAGTTAGGGTGAAGCCTCCCAGGACGCTTTGTTCTACCATGCCAGCGTATCCCAGTCCTGTTTTCCTGACTGGCCCGTTGATGTCCCTGCTCCTTTTTCCCCTGTATGTCAAGGTCCCACCTCTGTACCACCCCTGTCCCTGATGCTTTCCCCACCCCCGTATATAACCGTGAATTCCCCATCCTCCGACTTCTTTTTCCCTGCCTCCCCTTCATGCATGGGGCACAAATAAACCAGTGCTGTGGAACTGCACACAAAGACCCTTCCTACGCTTTTGCCAGAATTTTGCCGCTTTTGAGGAAGCTATCCGGTGTGTGAGTGTACGTGTGAGTGTGCAAGTGTGCCGACTGCACGGAGAGGCTTCCTTAGGGGCACTTCTGGGAAGGTCGTGGCAGTTTGCCATCCAATGTAACCGCGACGTACTCCCTATCCAAATGCAGGTGCAAACAAGGTGGAATCAAGTTGTCTTCTAATCTTCTTCTCAAGAACCTCCATGAGGACCCTTGATATTTCAGCAGTGGAAAGCACTTAACATGGCACAGACAGAGGAGGGAAACTGCCATCCTGAAAATCCTAAAAGCCTGTGACAATTAATGGAATGCAAAACTGGCAGATGTCCAGTGCTGTGCAGATATCATAGAATCATAGTTTTCATAGTTTAATTTGGGGTTGCGAGGTACCTCTAACATGCTTGCCATGAGCATTGACATCCTCAACCAGACCAGGCTGCTCAGAGTCCCGTCCAATCTGACTGGGAATGTTTCCAAGGATGGGGTCAGGGATATCCTACCATGATTTATCACACTGATGTCCACCTCAGTGCTAGCTTTTAGGAAACAGAGACTGACCCATGGGGTGCCATCATCCTTTCACCAGCTATTGCAGGTAAGGTCTTGCACACATGTGCAGAAGAAAGAGAACTTGCTTCCTTACAGCTAATCATGCCAATAATGTCATCACTCTGACTAATCATCTCTAAAACTAGCAAAAGTTACCCTGCTTTAGTCTGGGAAGGGGAGAATATTTGGAAGTAATGTAAAATAGTGAAGTTTAAAGCAATACACGTCATCCTTGTGTTCTCGAACTGTCCATGCTACCATAGGCAAAGCAACTTGCCTTCCAGAGGACAGTTCCTTTAAAATATAACCTTTTCTGGAATTGTAGTATCTAAAGCAGCTGGAATAGATAGACCCTGGGTGTCATCCCTCTTGCCTTCTACTGTTTCTGCATGGATCCGTGTCGTCTGTCTCAGTTTCTGTGCACGGATGTATTGCACTGCAGCTTTACATGACAGGTTCACCCTCTCCCAGCAAATCTTAACAGACTGGTTCTAAAAATATTTTCTCATCTTAGAGTAACTAAAATCCAATTAAGTAAGTGAGAAGAAGAAAAACATTTTTTTACCACCCTGCCAGAACAAATTAATTTTTGTGGGAGTGTGTGTGTCAGAGCAATAAGCAAACATTTGTCACTGGCCCATCAGTTGCATACAAGCTGCTTGGCACAGTAGTAGCCAGCACAAGCAACAAAGCTTGTTTGGGAAAAACTTTACCTGACTTCCGCAGGTACTTACATAACATTCCCTGTGACCCATTCTCCTGCACCGTTCAAAATGGAAGGATTCCTCCAGTTCCTTCTGCTTGGCAAAGTTTCCTGCCTCAATATGCCACCAGACAGAAAACAATTTTTTTTTTTTTTGAAAGATGAGTTGTCAGTGGTATAAATGCACTGTGCCAGGTCCATACAGAGTGTTTGTTAGAAAACAGCATCTCCAGTCACTTTTCATCCATTGTGGAATCACTCATGATGTTTAGAGAATTGAGGAGATGTTTTAGCTGCTTTACATCATTTGTGCAAATCTTTCTCTGAGGGCAAACATCTCAGTGGACCCTGGTGTCTTTTGGGATGCTGATGGGCCAGCTGGTGTAGCAGGACTATAACTCACATTGCACAGGTCTGGGGTGGTCACAGGGCTGGACATGGTAACAAGGTGGGTTAACCAAAACAGTGGGTTCAAAGGCAGCCAAAGCTGAAATTTAATAGTGGAGAGTATCATAGTGTAATTCCATTACTTGCCCTAGTGCAAATTCAGCAACAGCATGAGTAGCTGCCCAGGTCTGATTCCTCAGTCAGAGTTTGCCAATTTTCCAATTCCCAGCACATGCAGGACATGATGGCTGAATTTTCCTCAGAAATCTTTTGTTTCTTTGCTTATCAACCTGTTTGGTCCTTTGGGGCTTTTTTGTTCTTTTGGGTTTTTTTCCTTTTCTGCTCAAAATGGCATTAGGAGTGGTATTTAAATGAGTAGCATGAGAGTCAAGTTGTGAGTGAAGAACAGGCATCGAAGAGTGACACGAAAAACAGCGTGTTGAGCTATAAGCAATACCTGGCAAATTTCACCAGGAGAAGTACAGCATGTGAATGCATTATTCATCTCCAGCCACAAAGGATGCAGAGAGTATATCAGTAATTTACAGCTTGCAAGGAGATGGCACAGCAAGCTTCTGTTTTGACACATCAGGCTGCCAAATTTAACAAATTGGCAGTAAGGTGTTTTTCATCTAAGATTTTTACACTAAATTAATTAGCAATTACGTTACACTGTTCTTGCACTCTGCTGAACTCACATGAAGTGAGAGGTGCTCTGGATGATTTTGTGCCAGAAGAGCCTGTGCACTCTCTGGGAGAAACTTAATCATCCTGCTACCACGAGACATGTTTGGGACTACATCTACCAGTTAAGTGTACGTGTGCAAAACCTGTTTTGACTAGCTGCTTCCTTTGGGCAAAGCAGAAGGTTTGAAGATTCAATTCTCTTTCCTTAGCCTAATAGAGTTCCTCACAGAATATTCACTTCTTTCTTTTGAAGAAAATCTTCTGCCATCTTGCCCTTCTTGAGTAGGGCTAAATACATTCCAAAGAGCCTTCTAAACATGTATGTAGACCACAGGAAAAACAGTTTTCTCATGTTCAAGAAACTGAAAGTTCCTGCACTGTGTTGTTTTACAGGTGTCACAAACACAGCTGAAATGTAAGTTTCTGTATATAACAGTATCATAAATAGCTGTCAGAAGAGTTAGGTATTTGAATTACACAAAAACATGGAGACAGCAAAGCAGGAAATCTTAACCACTTACAAAGTTTAGATCCACACATTTAAAAATCTGATGCATTCTGCCAAGTTAGTGATCAAGCCGCTCTGCTGTCTGCAGGAATTAATCTGATTGCACTCCATATCCTTATATGATGCCTCTCTCAATTCTCATAAGGAAAGCACAGATTCCTGTTCTATAAATAAGGACAGAATTGTGTCCTAGAGCTGATGCTGAAGTGGAGGTCTGAATGATTGCAGCATAAGGTAAGGTAATGGTAATACTGATGGAAATGTAGCATTACATATGGCAGTACTGACACTGGAAGGGGTTTATGGATTTTTCTTGGCATATTTTATCAGATGCTCCAGCTAAATACTGAATTAATTCTTCAAAGATATATATTATACTGCTCATATGACTAATTATCTGTCTACAGTCTGTTGCATGCAGCTTTTTTCTCCTATATTAACTTATGACAGAAATATTTTAAGTCTAGCACCAAAAGAGGCTACTTTGGGATATTTCATGCTGGTAAAGGAAGGCAAATAGATACCCAACCATAAATATAACTTTGTCTGTAAGAATGTGGACCATTTGTTGAGTAAACTGTGTTTATAGCACAAGCTATGATTTAGCTTAGGAGCGTGGTAGTAAAAGAGTGCTTCCTTACTGGGAGCTGAGGAGGTGAGGTGCAGCATTCTTGATGGCCAGTAAATACTTGAACTTTGTTTGCCCGAACCAGCAGTATGAGATGGAACAGGAAATGCACTTAAGGGTAATTACAATACTTTCTGAGTGATTAAAGTGATTCTGCTTTTGACCTTTGGCCTATCATGTTGTCACATTGTTCACGGTGTGCTAATAATCTCACAAAAATTCATGGCTTGTCATGTCTCATTGCTTGAGCAAGGTATGCCATGCCGTGCATTATAATTATAATTATGCTGTTCTGTGCTGTGAAATTGTAAAACCTGAAAGCTAGGCCCCCAGATTAATGATCTCAAAGGAGGCCCAAGGAAGAATTTCCTCTGGACAGATGACATTTTTTTCTCCAAATGAGGACAAAACTGCCCGGTTCCAGTTCTGTGCGCACTCATACATCCCTCCCTCAGATCTTCCAAAAGGACTTTTTATACTGCAGTGACTTTCTTTTGTTTTGTCTGTGTTTGTTTTTGTTTGTTGTGGGTTTTTTTTTACTAATTAAGAAAGTGAAGTAAAGTGTGGAATAACTACATAAAGTAATCACAGGCTACATATCTTTTAAAACTTATCCAGTTTTCCCTAAAAACCTTGCTCTTTCAGTGCTCATCTCTCCTGTTGACAGAGGCTGGTTCAAGCACAGAAGTCCAGGAATCTTTAGAAAAGGTCAGAGGTTAAAAATATCTTGAAGACAGAGAAGTAAGAGAGAAAACATGGCCTGAAAAATGCAGACAGGAATTTCCACTGACTTCCTTGAGGTGCCAATGCATGAAAAACCTTACTGGGCATCCCAGCAAAGATCATTATAAGATGGAGTTAATCATGAGCCTTTCTGGGTTGGTTCACTTGGGTTTCATTCCTTGGGATCAGGCCATGACAATGTGTGACTGTGATTCTGAATTTTCTGGATGTTCTTGAGCATGGCCAGAACCTAAGTACCTTCACAGCTCTTCACTCACCCATGGGCTGGGGACAAATTTGAAGGAAGGCAAAAGCACTCACGCACACTCATGAGTGAGAAGTGGAGCAAAAACTGTGTGCACCAGGAAAGCAAAGAAGGGATTTGTTCACTACTTCCCATCGGCAGGCAGGAGTTCAGCGGAACAGCAGGTGTGAT
The DNA here is from genome assembly GCA_013397175.1 of Platysteira castanea. Classification (NCBI taxonomy): domain Eukaryota; kingdom Metazoa; phylum Chordata; class Aves; order Passeriformes; genus Platysteira; species Platysteira castanea. Next base: position 17,954 of record VYXC01000716.1, read on the forward strand.
GGCTGCTTGGCAAGTGGAGGACAAAGGCCATAAGCACGAGTATTGTTGCTTCCTCCTCTTTTCCTTGAGCTTTTATTGCAGATTACAACATTCTGTAGTCCAGAGTATTGCTGCGGTCGGTGCATGTCACTGTCCCAGCTGTGTCCCCCACCAACTTCTTGCCTAAGGGAGGGTAAGGTGGCAACCTGAGGAGCAGAGAAAGCCCTGACCCTGTGCAAGCACCATTTGGCAACACTCAAAACAGTCTGCTGTCGAGGCTGTTTTAGTAACAAAACCTCAACACAGCAGCTTATGGACCGCTGTGGAGAAAAGTAACTCTGTCCTAGCCAGACCCAGTACAGCCTCCACCTTCCCTTCTGTATCATTTGTATTATGTTCAGGTCCTCCACTATCCAACAGATACTCATCAACTACCACCCCTCTTCCCATCCTTTTTTCTATATTCCTATATCCTTCCCTTGCTTTATGAACCACCCTCATCAAATGTCCATAAATGTCCATTGGCTTCATTTAGCCCCCGGCTTGAGCTTCATCTCTTGTGGTGGTCACTCAGGACAGGAGACATCGTGTGTCTTGTGGAGTTTTTGGGCTGCAAAGCCAGCTCAGCTTGGGCTACCACTACACTTTCCCAGTTTCTTGAGAGCCTTGTCCTCCCCTGGATTGAGTGGTTCCTGCTAGAGAGCCTTCTGTAACATACAACTCAAACTGTGAGGTTAAACAGTTTAAACATGCACCCATTAAACTGGGAGACATCTGGTCTCTCCCGATAGATCTGGTCTAGATAGGAAGAGGGCTGGAAAAGCCATGATTGAAATCGTGACAGGCATCCCAAACTGTGGCACTTGCAGTCTTTTACTTTCAGAAGACAAAATACTTCCACGATGGAGAAAGAAGTCTTCTTCTTCACCCACAAAAGGTCTTAAAATAAATAAATAAATAAATGACAACTTGGTATATGTACCACTCCAGTAATAAATGTTATGAAATGTCACATACTTTTGTATGAAACCAAGATCAGCAAGCCAGTACTACAAACATTATATTGTTGTTAAATGACAATACTTTCAGTGAGAACTATAGAATATATGACTATATAGCTATATGAATTGGTTGTTCAAGAATTTCTGTTTGTGATTGTGCTAGGTTACTGTATAAGAGATAACCAAAAGTATGTATTCTATTATCATCTCCACAGGCTGTTAAAACTGGTGGGGCTGTGCTCATTATGCCCTGCCATGACTCATCCTTGATAACTGCCTCCAGGAGCTGCCTCTGCTTAATGGGCAATCGAGAACCCACCGCAGGACTCACAGAATTACATCACCCCATTGTGAGATGCTCTGCCCAAAGGGAGGAACAAAGCATTCCCACCTGGATGTAATCTGGGGTTTGGCACAGCACAGGCAGCCTTACTGACTGGCTTTCCAGAGGACAGGAGCTACACAACCACCACTAGACCTTCTGAGGAGGACCAGACCTTTTCTACAAGATCACTGTTTCAACAGAACCACTTCAGGAAGAACTGCAGCTGTCACCTGATTGGACTTCTACCACCACCCTGCCCAGCAGAGTGTCAGGTCACACCCTGACTCTGTCAGGTTAAACCAGTGCTTTCTGTATTATTGCTTTCTCATATATATATATAAGTAAAGAACTGTTATTCCTATTTCCTCATATCTTTGCCTGAAAGCCCCTCAATTTCAAATTTAGAATAATTTGGAGGGAAAGGGGTTGCATTTTCCATTCCAAGGGAGGCTCCTGCCTTCCTTAGTAGACACTTGTCTTTCAAACCAACACAGTGATTTAAGAACCATAGAAATAAAAAAGTCAATGTAGCTTCTGCACAATAAAAGAGAAAAGAAATATTTAAAACCATCAAAGAGAAAATTAATTTATTCTAGGCTTTTTGTTTTCAATCAATGAGTTGAAAGGATATCTGATAACTATAGAATTTAAAAATAGTGTAATCTGGAGTTGTTAGAATGATAAGGAGTGTCAAGGTACGTGGTAATATTAACTACTGCTGCTAATTTCAGTTATTAAACAAATGTAAGAGTTTTGGCTTCTTTTTTTCACAGTTGCTGTGTATACAAGAATAAAACTTCTCAAGGACAGATGCAATTTGACTCATTCAGTCACTGATTGAAGTACATTATGAGTTTATAGACAGGTTTGTTGACACTGTATACAAACCTTTAGCCCTAATTAGATTATACCAGAAGTAGATAATGGTTTTATGGTCTGCTTCTCATCATCTTATTAAACATAACACCATATGGACTGGAAACAAGGTGGTTTCAAATAATCTGCTTTGTGGGGTCATGGTCATATAGTGGTTTGAAGCAGCCTGTGAGTTTCTTTTCAGAGGGACACTTTTAGGAAGTTTGTCCTGATGCTATGATTATTCTGAAAAGTCCATGTTTTCAATAGCTTTCTTAATGGGACTCTGCCACTCAAGATAGCCAGCAGCAAATGAGTCCCATGGATTCCAGCTATTCTTGCCTTTCAGTTGCATTAATGAGGGTGGAGAGGTTGGAGAATTACGGCCATCAGCTGCAGTTGTAGCCATGATTGTGTTACATGACACAGACTTCTAAAGTATTTGAACAAAATACTTGATTTTTAAACTTGATTTTAATGAAGAGACTGTGACTGAAGGAACATAGTACCTTAGTTCCAGTATTTCATATCTCTTGGATGTTGGCATAAGTAGCTTTGAGAACGTGGAGTGACTGGGAAGACAACAGAAAAAAAGCAGTCAAGCAGCTCCACCAGCCTCTCTCTTGGAATAAACTGCCAATGCCAATAAACAAAATTCTTAATCATTGCTACCAGGCCGGTTTTAGTCTCATCCTAGAATATTCATACAGTGTTAGCTTTCTTGGTGTCTGTTCTATTGATTTATGATGAGAGGATGTGTTTTTATTCCAAGAGATACTCCTTACAAGGCTTGATGAGCTCAGAACATTTGCTAAGTGTCCCTAGCTCTGGAGGTGGGTAAGATGTGGCTTTAGTACTCTGCTAATGTGGAGACAAATCAGAATATGACTCATACAGCAAACTGAGAAGCCAACACTTAGTTTTTGTAGTCACTCTTGCAAGTGAAAAGAACTTAAGGATTTTTCTAGGAACCAAATCTTTCTCAAGCCAAGGACGCAGAGCTCATGTGCAACTGCACTGTAAAAGTAAGCATGAGCATGCCTTCTGCAAAATTGCTTCTGCGTGGGGTTGAGCCTTGCTGATCAACACACCTAGTGCGGGTAGCTGAGTGTGCAGCTGCAGTTCAAGCTCTAGGTTGTGCCCCAGATGGGGGGAAACAGCTGGAGCTCCAGGCAGGGAGCCGGGAATCAGGGCTGACCCTTCGCACGAGGGGCACGGGCACCTGGAGCACTGGCCAGGGAGGGGCTGTCAGTCACGCTGAGACTCTGCAGGAGCCAGTGAACAGCAGAAGACCCCAGACACAAAATCACTATTGGAACGGATGTGCAGACTGTGAGGGTATAAAAGTGTGGGGGTGCCTTTATTGGAGGGTCCCTCCCTGGAGGTACCAACTCAAGCTGTTTTTTATTGTGTTGTGGATTATGGTGTAATGAATTAAAGGAGCCAGATGTCCAGGACTCTGCTGTGGTGAGAAACTTGGGCTTCAGCCAGTAAGAGCAACTTACTGAGAAACTTGTCTGACTGTTTGACAATGTTCGGAGAATCAAGTGGGCCACTTGTCAAACCACCGGAGCCACCAGTGCACAGGGGCTTCAGTCCCAGCAGCGACAGTATGGGGTGGCGTGGGTGTGACCCCATTTCCCATTTTTTTTTCTGGCTGCAAGACCAAACCTTATTCTTCCCCTCTCTTATTTCCCCAAACTTCTCTGAGCTACAGCTATTTTTAAATGCTGTGCTGTCCAAGAGCAGAGCGTCTCTACTCCTACCTTTTAAACTTTTATTAGTCTATTGATCAAATTCAGAAAAGCTTGGGAGTAAGTGGTTACCTGGTTTGAAAACCAAAAGTGCAGCTGTGAAATTATAACTTCCTGACAAAGAGGAAGAAGTTGACATTTTTAGTCTTTTCAAGTGAAGATTTTGGCGCAGGGCCTCATGTTCACTATATCATTTTATTAAAAGTGGCCTACTTATGTCAAGAGTTGTTCAAGGTTTTCATTCAAGTTTTGTTCCCCAAAAATGTTTCTAAACCTCATAACAAAGGAAAACCCATTCTCTAATCATGTATTGGGGATTTTTTTTTCCTCAGATCTGAGAACTGGCTTTGTACATGGATGATAAACTCTAAGCTGTTTTTGGATGACAGGAAGGCTCTTTAGACAACCTTTTCACATTAGTGTGACTATTGTGTCTGATCTCATACACAGAAAAATACTTGTATGCCATATTCTGACATTTTGCTATGATTGACTTGAAATACTAAGATTATCACTTTTGTATAAATCATATTACATTTATGAGTAAATACTACTATAGAAGTGCAGATGCCTACAGAGTATAAACACACCCAGCCACCCCCCCAGTGTTTTGACGTTAAAAGAAGCAGGTGGTCAGTATTGAGGAGTATTCGAAAAACAATGTAAAAATCAAAGCAGTAGTTTATTAAAAACTATAAAACATTTATGGATGCTGGCAAAAATTTAGAGTCCATATGGAATTCTCTTGAGGGAAGGTAAAAGAAATTCAGAGGAGGATGTATAGAAATCTTGTTCTTTCATTTTGGCAGAAGTGGGTAAATTCTGCAGGGATTTTGGAACAAATGTCATCAGAAATGTCACTATGTATAATAGTGCATTACTTTAGTGGCTGTGTTGTTCTAGCTCCACTCATGAAAGCTGGATATTTTTATTCTTTCCTGAAGTTTTGATTTGTGAAACACAAATGCTTTAGGTAAGTGGGTTCTTGAACTGTGGTAATGCATGCTACAAAAGCATGTGTTCTTCTGGCGAGGAAATTGAAGCTCCTCCAGTTATAATAGATAAAATTACTGCTCTTGAGCTGATGAGTTTCTGAAACTTGCCAGACAACATTCTAAACCTTACTTACTTTATGCCTTAGTTAAATTCACCATCCAGCTTTGAGTACTTGATCAATGCTCTCTGTTGTATTTTCATGAAATTCTAGTAGTAAAAGATCGGAATTTCTGTTTCCTAATCTTCTAAAGACCATGATAAAATCTACTCTGTATACTTCAGCATTTCTCCAAAGTCAGTTATAGGCTGACTTTTAAAGTGAGATATGTAGAATTTTAATGTAGCTAAATCCAATTTTATATTTCTTAACATCTTCTAGAAGCTGAAACCTTTGCAACACAGATATGTGCATGATGCGGAAGCAACTTATTAATAAGTCAGTAAGAGAGCTGAGAATGAAATGCAAACTAATTGCTCAAACTGCTCTAATTGCTAAATGAAAGCTCTTCCCTACCATGGAAAATGTACAGATGGAGAGGGAATTGTAGTAGCATCTCTCTGTAGGGCAAACAAAATGCATCAGATGCACACACTTGCGGTCAAACAAAATCATTATCTTTCTTGCAGTGTGTGCTACTTGAGATGCAGTCCTAGTCCCTTTTTCCAGGAAAAAAGGTCCAATCTTGTCATTACACTACCAATTTCTAAGGCACTGTCTTTTTTTTCAAGTACATAATCAGAAGGTCGAATGGCATGGCACTCAACAAGGCCACTCCACTTAATTCATTCTTCAGAGTAAATCAAGTGGGATTTGTTTAAAGGAAAAAATGCTTACCACGGCTTCTGAAAACCCTCTGTAGTTTTCAGCAGTTCTTGAGTCCAACTGCAAGAGCAACAGTCATTAACAGTCAGCAGTAAACAAAACGTCTCATCTGTTTTTACAGTGGGTGTTTTAAGAACTGACAAATCTATGTGCATGTTGTTAATCTCTTCCCTAAACCCTTCTTCAGTTTTCACTAATGGTTTCCCTTCCATTTCCTTCTGTCTTTCGGTAACGAGATGTGACTCAGGACTTTAAAAAAACCTAAATCAGTTAAAGGTCAATAGACACCAAGTCAATTAAAAGAGAGACGTCACAGCCGAATACCTCTGCTGGACTTTCTAATGAAATATTACTCATTGTTTTGTACTGCATATATGAAAACAGTGTAGGAATGAGAAAGAGATTAGCTACGAACTGGCACTTACAGAGCCTCTGAAGAATGAGAGCCTTACTGAGCCTCCACAGCCCCAGGAACTGGTGGGCTTGGCCATAACCTCATGCTGTAAATCATACCAACCCCATCAAAAGTCATGCCTTTGTTTTGGGGAAGCTGTTTTGCTGTGCTGTCCTTGGCCAGCTGTTGTCTTACAAGGATTACTTAAATACCCTTGTGAAAACACTCTTCACTGAGATTACACCCCAGCTCGCTGGAAAACAGTGACCCGGAGGGTCTTTGATCAAAATATCAGTGAAAGTTCCATGATCCCTCGCTAAATCCAAGGAAGGATTACAGCAAAGCATAATTTTCCTCTAGAAGATTTGGAATGTAAAGTGAAGTAGGAATAAAAACTTGCTAAAATCTGAAAATGTGGCTTGAAAGCAGAAGAAAGCAATTATCCTTCTGTGGTTCCCATGCATGGGTTTTCTGGTGCTAAGCTACAGCCAGTATTAAATAAGTTGTAGTGATATTAATCTATGGAAAGTCAAGACTTGATGAAGTTATATTTAATTTATCTCCTCTTGGGACATAGGTACCTAGCAAACTTAGCCTACAACTTACTTAAACTTTAAAACTCATTCTTACTGTGCTCCACGAAGGCGAGAAACGTCAGTGGCCCCTAAGGTTACAGAATCTTCTGGTGACATTGACTGTACAGTGCATGATAAAATGCATTATTTTCCTGTTTTTCTTCATTTCAAAGAATAAATAGTTCTGCTGTCATTTGCAGAGGAATTTTGTGGGTGTTAATTAATTAAATGTTAATAGACTTACTGTTGTTTTTTGAACAAATCTGTATATATTAATGAATTCGCTATTGTTACAGAAACATCAAACCAGAGAAGAGTTTGATCCACTTTTTTTTGGTAAAGCTCAGATCTCCTAAAAAAACTTAGATTCTAATAATCAGCTTATGATTTTGCAGAACTGTTAATACCACCTTTTCTGCAAATCTGAGGAGAACAGATCTTTTTTTAGTCTTGTGTTTTCTTTCAACTTTTCTAGATGGGAATCCATATTTCAAGGCAGACTTTTCTTTTGTTTTCACACACATTCATTGATACCAACACCACTTTCCCCACTAGAGAAAGGTTGATGTTGTCCAGGTTATATACCTATGAATTCATATCCATATCTAGCAAGCCAGAACGATGTTGGACCTTCCTACCCATTCAGCTTTGTTGGAGACAGTCAGGGCTGCTCATCTCTCAGGGTGTTGGCAATGCCACCACTGAAGTTTCTGCCTGTGCCGGGAGTCAAACTGACCCTTTTCTTGAAATAGAGAAGGGTTCAGTGCAGGTGGACTCCTGTCTGGACCTCAGATTGGTGGAGATCTGGGGCTCTGGATACGAGCGTTGGTTCCACTTCCAGCTGCAGATCCTGTAGAATGTGGCAGTTCAACAGCTACTGCTGTCTGGTTTCTGCAGTTTAGATACAGCCAGCCTCTGCAATTGTTTTGTTTTTATTAGTTTGGGTTATTCATCATTTCAGTTAGTGAGACACTGCAGAAGCTGACAGCTATTCTTTGATACATCACATTATTATTTATGGGCAGTTATATGCCCACCCTGCCTATACAGCTACAAAATTAAAATAGAAAGAAAAACATAAGTAGCTTTAAAGTACTTCCTATATTTATTTTGGAAATGCTGGGGACTGTGGATCAAAAAGTCAGTGTCCCACTAAAATGGGAAGCCACAATTTCAGGTCTAATGCATCCCTAAGATTGATATGAAGTTGTTTTGGTTTTTTGGTTTGGGGTTCTTTTTTGGGGATTTTTTTGGTAAATCAGTTTTGTAAAGTAAAAAGAATGAAAACTTTGCATGAGAAAACTCTTAAGTTTCTGACAGTTATGGATTCAGGGTGGCCTCAGACAGAAGAGTTGTTCAAAGTTAAGGAAGCCCTTCTTACGTGTTGTGGTGTGCGATGTGTTAGACTCACTGTGTGCCTGCAGCATGCCCCTGATGAGGAGACCTGGGCTCAAACTGATGCATTTCCTTTGCAACTGGATTAATTTGGTTGTTTTCACTTCACTTTCTGCCACCAAGACAAGAAAAGGATAGCTCTCCTTGAGGCATTTTTGTGTCTTGCACGTAAAGCGACACTGAAATGTGGCTAGAAGTGATTGAATTCCGCTGAAACAGCAATCTGTTCCAGCACCCACGCGTGCAAGCCACTCTGGAACTTGACAGTTCACAGTTCAACCCAAGTTTTTTATGAAAACCTTGAACAATTTTTTGTTGCTAGGTATTCACTTCATCTTCTTCTACAGCAAATGTTATTGGCAGTAGAAATCCATCTCTATTATATCTAGAGATGCCCGGAAGTGTTCTAGGCCAGGTTGGACAGGGCTTTAAACAGCCTGGTCTAGGGGAAGTGTTCCTGCTTCTGACAGAAATTGCAACAACATGATATTTATAATCTATCTACTAGGAAATAACACCTCTGTTCTTTCCTGCTTCAAAACCGTCTTATTTTGGTATGTTTATGATTATCATGCCATTTAATATTTTTTAAAGAGTGATGTTCTGTAACTTTTTTTAAAAAAAGACATGGGAGGAGAATCACCAGTCTTTAGGAGGGCATTCCCTGACTTACACATCTTCGCTGCATGTCCCAAGGGAGCGGTTTGCCATGTGAAGATGACTGGGAAAGGTCAGAAATTAAGATAGTCTCATTAAAAACTCTGGCTAGAGCAAGTTAATGTTCTCTGTATGCAGGTTGCACAACGCCATAGGCAACTCTGAATTTTGTGAGAAGAATTCAGTTTTACACTGCCCTACTCTGTGTTGAATCGTATGGGATGAAGTTGGTTTCGGCTGGTACCGAGCTGCTCTGCCAAGCGAGGAGGGAGTGCTGAACCGGGGCCGGGAGGAGCTGCTGCACGGTTGGGATTGAGGCTTTCTGTGCAACAAGAGGGTTTTCTCCAATGCCTTCCTGCCCCTGGTTAGCTCACTCAATCTTCTCTGCAGGTTTTGGCACTCAAAAAGGAGTACAAACACTTGTACTCAGGTCGAACTTGCTGTGTCGTAAGGTGGATAGGAATGATTTTCGAAAGAAAGCAAAACAGAAATTGGTTCCTGTTCAAAAATGGATCAGAAATTGTGCAGCCAGCAGGTCCAGGGCAGTGATCATCTCCTTGTACTGGCACTGGTGAGCCTGCATCTTGAATGCTGGGTTTAGTTTTGGGCCACTCACCACAGGAAAGATATTGAGGGGCTGGAGCCCATCCAGAGAAGGGTGAGGGAGTTGGGGAAGGGGCTAGAGCATAAGTCTGATGAGGAGCAGCTGAGGGAGCTGGGGTTGACTAGCCTGGAGAAAAAGAGGCTCAGGTGGGACCTTCTTGCTGTCTACTGCTCCCTGACAGGAGGTTGCAGTCAGGAGGGGGTCAGCCTCTTCAGTTAACAAGTGACTGGACAAGAGGAAAATGTTTGAGTATTATAAAAAAATTTACCAAAAGTGTTTTCAAGCACTGGAACAGGCTGCTGAGGCCAATGATGAAGTCACTATTGCTGGAGTTATTTAGAAAATGTGTAGAAGTGTCACTTGATGACATGGTTTAATGGTGAAGATGGCAGGGTTAAAGTTAACAGCTGGACTTGATGAACTTACAGGTCTTTTCCAACTTTAATGAGTCTGTGGTTCTGTGATTTATCCACCTGTCTAGATACTTTGTTCTTATGTGAATCAATCTGCTTTAGCTGTTCCTACCTCGCTTCTCCTCTACTGCTTCAGAGGAGAAGCCACTGCCCCTCTACTCTCTTATTTTACAGGGTTAATTTGACTGACCAGATACAGGCACCTGAAGTGTGTTAAATCTAATGTCAGCCTGACTAAAAGTTAGTTCTCCTGCCTACAAACGTCTTACTATTGGAGTTCAGAGCACCTGGATGTTGCCATGCAGACTCTCAGGCAGGACCTACTCCCTTTGCGAAGCTCGCTTGGCACCGTGCTGCCAGAGATGGGAACAGCGACAGCTTAGGCACGAATCACCTCCATGTAGCTGCCATTTCTCTCCACAGGGCTCCCTCATGGCCACACTAACGTGGCATCACTGGCTGCTGCTGACTGCAGGCACGTACTGAGTGGAACCATCACGCAAGCAGTAAATGCTTTGCTCCAGACCTGGCTTGGCTGGTGTATGAGTTCCTTGACGGGGAGCTTCAATGCCTTGGGGCAAATGCAGGAATTTGCACTCAATTCACTTACTCTGCCAAAGCCTTTGAAATTCCTGTGAGGCTGTGGGATAGCAGTGATCCTTATGCAAATTAAAACAAGATGTTAAAACTCAGCAGAGAGGCACTTTTAGATACAGAAGTCTTGCAGAGTAGCGAGAAATTGTTCATGTTTTCACTTAGACAGCAGACAGGGGCAAGAGTTTGCTTCACAGTTCATCACTCAACTACTCTCTTTCATTGACATAGTACCGATGCTGCTCAGGACTTTGAGATGTCCCTTTACTGTAAGTCGGTCTCAATAATCTCTTGAGAGATGCCAAGGGTGAAATTGGTGGACATGAAGCTTATAGAAATAAAATAATCTATTTGCTGAGAAATGCTGTGGAAGTAAATCAAGTGGGAACATTTACAATTTGAAAGATTTAGGAGCTCGGTCAAAGCAGGCAGGGATTTAATTTAATTCTTCGACTGTAAGTCTTAGATCAAAAAAGATATTTTACTTGGTCCAAGATTAAAGATCCCATCCTCTAAGTAAGATTTAGTGTTTGCCAGTGATAAGTGAAACAGAGATCAACAACAGGAGCTGTGGCACGATGGTTGGAGACATACCCATGGTTATTTTCAGAAAGGTGGGTGGCAGAATGAGAGTGACCCAGATTTTCAGGTGTTGATTGACAAGTTGAACTGACTCGAAATTCCAGAATCACAGAATATGCTGAGTTGGAAGGGACCCACCAGAATCATCAAGTTCAACTCCTGGCCCTTCACAGGACTGTTGAGAACAATTTTGGCTTTCTTGGGCCAGTTATAAACTGGCGGGCATATTCTTTTGCGGGCATATTGAGTTATTAAAAGCATTTAAATACGGGGAAGCGGTAAGCGATTTTAATTCTAGGTAGCAGCACAAGGCAAAGAGAAGGACCTCTGAAAGACCTCGCTTCAAACATCTCGGACTGCAGGCAGACAGGAGACCACTAGTGAAAGAAGACACTCAGAATTGATTAGCCAGGAATGCTTCTCGCTGTAGACCAACCAGGATCTGAGACAATGAGCCAACCACACACCAGAAAAGCGAGCCAATCAGATTGTGGTTTTTTGGATTCTGGGGGGTGTTCAAAAAAGGGGGCTCGAGGGAAGGGGGGGAGTTTTTCTTCTTGTGGCGGAGTGAGGGAGGGGTGGGAACGTTGGGTTTTGTGGAGGGGTTTTTGCCTGGATTTGCCACCCTGGACTGCCCAGGAGTCTCTGGTTTTTGGCTGAAATTTGGAATAAACGAGTTAACCTCAATTTTGGAGTGCTGACTCGTTTATAACAGGACTGTCCCCCAGAGTCAGAGAGACCTCAACAAATTAGAGAGATGGGCAATCACCAACCATATGGAGTTCAACAAAGGAAAGTACCAGATTCCGCCTCTGGGGTGGGGGGGAACCCTGAATGTACAGACAGATGGAATAAGAGGCTGCAAAGCAGTGCCATGGAAAGGGACCTGGGGGTCCTGGACGACGGAAAGTTGGGTATGAATCAGCAGTCCCCTGGCAGCCCTGGGAGCCCTAGCAGCCAGGAGAGCCAACCATGTCCTGGGGGATATCAGGCCCAGCATCACCAGCTGGGCAAGGGAGGGGATGGTCCTGCTCTGCTCTGCTCTGCACTGGGGTGGCCTCACCTCGAGTGCTGGGGGCAGTTTGGGGCACTACAATATAAGTAAGATGTTAAACTATCAGAGAGTGTCTAAAGGAGGCCATGAGGATGGTGAAGGACCTTGAGGTGAAGCTGTGTGAGGAAAGGCTGGGGGCACTTGGTCTGTTCAGCCTGGAAAAAAGGAGTCTGAGGAGAGACTTCACTGGGGTCTGCAACTTCCTTGTAAGTGGAAGAGGAGGGGCAGACACTGATCTCTTCTCTGTGGAGACCAGGGTCAGGACCAAAGGGAATGGCCTGAAGTTGCATCAGGGGAGATTTAGGTTGGATATCAAGAAAAGGTTCTTCCCCCACCCCAGGGTGGTTGGGCTCTGGAACAGGCTCCCTAGGGAAGTGGTCACAGAGCCAAGCCTGACACGCAGCCCTGTGTTCTGCTTTCCTTCTCTGGTTCCTCTGCTTGTGCAGCTTGTGGAGCCAGCACAGCTGAGGTGATGCCACCGACCTGCTCAGCAGACAGATCACTGATATTCCTCCTGTACTTGCCTTACAGGGACATGTTCTGGAAAGCTGAATTTCAGTATTCTGCAAGTGGAAAGCAGAGCCACTCTTCCCACAGCAATTCATTTAACTGTGTCCCTGTTTATTGCAAAAAAGGTCCCTTCCTGCTACAGCAATGCCTACAGCAGTGGTGGCACACACAGAAGACAGTGCCCCTTGAGTGGAGCAACGGCACGATGTGACCGCTGATTTAGGATGTCAGGTTCTCCCTTGTCTCTTACTGTAGCCCAGTGGAATTCTCTGCCTATAATTGCTCTGGTAGGTTGCTGGGACGGTTTCTTTAAACATTCACCTTTAAGAGTCTGTTTAGCAGTCTTGTGGTTGTTTCCTCACACCTCCCAGCCCTAAGAGCTAATTTCTGTAAGCAGATTTGGTATTCGTAATGAAACACAGCAATATGTTACACACACACACACATACTCTATGCATATATAAAAATATCTATATACACATATTTTCATATACATGTATATATATATTCATCTGTAAGTATACACTCTTATGGGTGGGGAAAAACTAATTTGGGGCTCCTGTTTCTGAGTACACATAGACACATATTTATGGCCTCCTGGCTTTTCTTGGTGCATTATATTTGACATTGAGCTTCACAGATAAGAAGTGCAGGACATCTGGGAGTAAAACTGTGATGGTCTTCTTTGGAGTGACTTCATCTCTTCTCACTCTGCAGATTTTTATGGTTTTCAATTAAAATTTAGTTATAACAAAGACTTGGGCAAAAACCTTTGTTGTACAGTTGCTATTATTTCATAAAGAGCAACCTTTTGAGTAGAGTTCCCTATTTTTTCATCTCAGCAGTTCCCTGAAAAATTCTGATGTGTGTTTTTGCACAGGAGGAAAAAAAAAAAAAAAGAAACATAGAAACCCTACTAGTAGCATAGTAATTCTTTATGAAATATCTTGGCATAGGGGTCTGTTCACCTCTTACTCAGAACAAAAAGTTTAGGTACATCTTCTGATATATAATGAAAGAATTATTATTGCCTTGCACTTCACTGAAGCAGTTACAAATGCATCCATTTTAACTTACCTATGTGAATCCAGTAATTTCCCAGGAGTTTTATGCAAGTTCAAATATTCTGAGAAAAACCGCATGTAATCAGCTCTTCCTCTTTCGGGCTTTGTTCCTTTATTTGTGGAGATGCACTGGGTTCTTCATCATTTACTGCATGAAACTAAAGTCACCTCCAATCATGTCAGAATTATCTTTCCTGTCCCATTAAAATTTTTTCAGTTGTTTAGGGTCTTCTCTGAATAGTTTGGGACAATTCTGTTATCATTGACTCTCCCTCCCACTGAAGAAATTCTGAAATATTTCACCTTTGTCCCAAGGCAAAAAAAAAGAAAAAGAAACAGAAAAAGAAAAAGAGAAAGAAAAAGAAAAAGAAAAAGAAAAAGAAAAAGAAAAAGAAAAAAAAAGATTTTTCAAAGAAATAAAACTGATTTCTCTTTCTAAATACAAATTCTGTTCTTAAATAGAGATGATATGTGATGGGGACTACACACTTTCTTAAATAAATATATAAAGCTGCATATGGTCGAATCTAAGTGGAAAACATTTTTCTTGTTCTAATTTCATTATCTTAAAACTGCTAGTAAAACGTCTGCAGTGCAACATGGTGGGATGAATTAGTTCAATAACACATCCTGTTTCATTAGGATGTGTCTTAGGATGATTTAAGCCTGCAACAAATGTCATGGCATTAACATTTTATGCCAAGGCATGAAGAAATGGCTGCTGGAAGAATCAACAGCCTTTCTAAAGTCAGCACTTTCTGTCTGTCTTTATGAGACCACTGGTCACTCTGCAATATTAAATGACGACTGCTGGGAGAGTTATGTCCTGTGAGTGATGTTCCTCCTGGGCATCTGCCCAATTCAAGAATGAAACTGCCAACAGTTGTGATAACAATCACCAATCACTGCGCTTGGGTATGGTTCCAATGTCCATTTCATTTGGCAGATATTCCTAATAAGCGCCCCTCAGGGCAAGCAGCCTTTTAGTAATAGCATTTTCCCCTTGAATATGCCAGAGAGGCCTCTCCTAACATATTCTTTGTGCAGTAGTAGATACTGATTCAGGATTCCTTCTTGCTTTCCACCTGCCTTTCCTCAGTCCCTCTCTAGCAAGGCGGTGAGGACAGACTCTTCCCATCCACCACTCAGCACAGGTCTGTCCCCTTCTCAAGACCAGTCTGGACTTACAGGGACTGTGCTTGCACTGCCAATCCCCCTGTCCACACAGCTATAAAGAATACGATTTCCTCTTCTACCAGTTTGTACTACATTTTTTTACTATATTTTTGTCATCAATCTTTACCTCCAAGGAACAATGACGAGGGAAAGAGCTGACTCACTCAGGCTTCAACAAAAAAGCGTTGCTAATTTTAAACCCAAAGCAAAAGTCTGCTGAGCTGTGTTTATCAATCACTTTACAAACGTAAACAGTGAACTATAGACATGAAAGTAGGAAGTCTTACTAGGCATACAACTGCAAGGTATTATGGAAACAGAGGTGTAGAGAAACCTTTTGGAGACAAACTCTTTTCTTATTAAATGAATTTACTCATATAATTTCTTTTCTATACCTTCTGTTTTATATGGAGGGTAACACATTGTATGGTTGCTATGGATGTTTAACCAAAAGTTTAGTAAAAAACTCATATAGACCTTTGTCTAAGTAGGTTCATTTGGAAGAAGTACCCTCACAACTGAGTGCAAAAATGTGAGAAGAAAATTATTTTCCTTATGATTGTTGTTGTTACTATTCTTCTCCAATGCCCAGGTCCAACTGATTTTTAAAGAGAGACCACAAAATTGCCATGAGCAACAGGAAAACATGTCCGGTGATTATCTTGCTCAGATGGTTCAAACAGAGCATAGGTTGCTCCTACTGAGCTCCCTGGACAAACGAGGAGCATGTTGATGCCATAACAAATGCACCCGTAGCGTGGTGGTCATGAATAAGGCAGCAATCAGAGGAGGAAGCACAGTTTTATTTTACTGCTGGGGAAACAAAGGCAATCAATTATTAAAATGGGAAGCTATGTTACAAAACAAAAATCAAACAACTTCAGTCTAATCCTTTCATAGAATCGTAGAATTGTCTGGGTTCCCCTGCCCTAAGCAGGGACATATTCAAGTAGACGAGGTTGCTTAGAGCCCTGTACAACCTGACCTGGAATGCTTTTAGGGATGGGGCATCCACCACCTCTCTAGGCAACATGTGCCAGTGTTTTAACACCCTCACACATATATACTTCAAACAAGTATAGTCCCAAGGACTGGTCTTGGAAGCAATTCCCAGATGTCCGGGCTGGAGTTGCTCCCCTCTACTCCAAAGGTACATGTTAAGAGGCTGCCAAGAGCTGCTGGCTGGAAAGGTGACTAGCAGATCGAAGGTTCTCCTCTGCTTGGAGGGGATGACAGCTGGGAAGCAGGAATTGCCTCTGCTTTCACTATCCTTCTTTGCACCTGCAGGAGCAGGAGAACACTCTGCTATTCCAAATGGGACCCACGAACACCTGGAATGCATTAAAGCCTCCTCACAGCACCAGAAATGCAGAGCTGGGAGCAAATGATGAACTGTTAAGTTTACCTGTGTTTGTGATGTGTAATTTTCCTGCATTTTATTATCCACTGCTTGTTACACCAGACAGTAGTACTGCTCCTTCTGCCTAACTGAGCTGAATGTTTACAGTGGGAAAACTAAAAATTGTTCTTCTTTTACATCAAAATGCCATGGGAAACTTGGGACTGTGTTTTCAGTAAAAGCTTCCACTGATTGAGCATCTTCCAACTCTAATGGTTTTGGAACTACCTGGTAAATTTGAAGTTACTCTTCTTTTATCCATGCTTCTCCCACATAACCCATAAAGTAACTATCCAGATGTCTACTCAGAGACCTAAGCTACTATTTAAAGCACTAATGGAGCTTGCTTTTTAAATAATTCACTGCATAAAGTTCTTTTTAAAAAATCTCACTTCAGATGATCACTTCTAGTTCAGTTGTTTTAAGATTGCCAATCCCCAGTTATTAAGCATTGTGAACTAAATACTCAAATATATGACTTTTAAAAAAGGAATCATTCTGTTCCTCTATGCCTCTAGGGTTTCAAGCTGGTGTTGTTGATATATTGTGTTTTACCTAGAGTTGTGAAGGCTAGAAAGTTATCACTTCTCTGGGGGAAAGCGAAGAATGTAAAACAATGCCAGCTGCTGTAATGCTGAGAAAAAATAATTAAATATTAATTGGCTGTAAGAAGTAGAAACATACGATTTTCATAGTGCACTACTGTTTGACATGGAAAAGTACAAAGCAAAATTTCTACTTGAAAGGGAAAAAAATATTGGTGTCCAGAATATATAGACTCACTTCTTTTTACAAAACTCTTTTCTCAGAGAACTCTCCCAGCTTCAAATGATGAATATTTTGTGTAAAAAATGTTTTCTTTCCCATTACAACTATTCTAGAATACCTTTGCATTGAGAAACTTGACCAAAAAAGTTCTTTTTCTTTCTTTCCCCCCCACCACCGCCCCAAACATTTGAGTTAGCCTGAAATGGATAAGAACCGAAAAAGGAAATTAGGGAAGTACATAATGAACAGTACTGCAAGGCAGTGATATATTATTGATTCCTTATGAGGAAAAGGGAGTCACCCTCCCTTTTCTCTGTGCTGCTTTCACATCTCTTTGCTGCTTGTTACTCCCCATATGCTGCATAGGCTGAACATGTTGCCATCTTAGCTCTGCTGGTGTTTTCCTCCAAGAAAACACTGCCGAAGGCTAAGTTTAGGAGATTTAGTTAGTTTCAAATGCTAAATCCGTCTTTTGAGCTATGAAAGTGCATTTATGGTTGAGGGGAAAATTCCTGAGGTCTTTATTGCTTTCCTACGGTAGTGCTGCATTATAGATATCTCTGCATGCATGAATGACTGCTGTGATAGAATAAGAGAGGATTAAAATTGTCCATTAGTTTTGGAGGGAAAGAGGAGACTTGGTCTGTATGAAAAATTTGTACACTGAAGGTTTTCCAGGAAAACATTAAAAAAACTCCTCAGTTTACGTTAAAAATAGAAATACTTTGATTTCTCACTGCTCTGCAATAACCTGGGCACTGCTTCTTGAGTCAATGACCAGTTGGTGCCCGTATCCAAGCCAATGACATTAAGTAGTGTGTGACTGGAGTCATGCAGGACATTGATAGGCTTTTCAGTCAAAAAAGCATTTATTTGCTCTCCATTTTTTCCATCTTTTAACAGAGATGATGAATTTCAAAAAAATAAACCCACTGGGTGGTGATATTTTTCCCCATCTCTGCATGGAGTTCTCTGACTTCTGGCCTTGGAAATCCATTGCTATAATTTCCTAGTCATTCCTAGGGAGACATCTACATATATAAAAGTAAAACTTCTTTTTAATGACTTACTGAAAAACTTCTGCGAGATGAGATTAAACATGTCCTCTTTAGCTCCAATGCACTAATTTGATTTGTGCTAGCTCTGTGTGCGGAACTCGTTTCTGAGAGAGCTGTCTCCACGTAAGTGTTTGGTGAGGTTGAAATGATAAATATTTTGTGCATAGAAGATAGCTTTTTCCAAGTGGCATCATTCCAAGTGGCATCTGTTTAGTTTAAGGCCTCCAAATGAGTTAAATTCCATGTTTGTGGGCTGCAGTATTCACTTGTGTTACCTGTGGGGAAAGAAGCACAGTTGTTCAGAAGAGTGACTATTAAATCATCTAGACTGTAAGAGGATTATATATTCACACAAGCTTAAACATAACTGAGTGTCTTAGCATTTATATATACAGCTCCTAATTGAATTTTGTCACTAAAACCTACAAACACAAACTCGAGAGCCATTTGACTTTCATTTATCCCAAAGTGCAGCCCCTGCAGCAGCAGCGTGTTGAAAAAAATAGGGTTTTTTTAAAAGAGATTTTTCAGGAGGAGGTCTGTCAGTGATAAAGAGCTATTTACAACTTTCCTGTGCTAGAAACTGCCTTGATCAGCTACAGTCTGTATCTGAACTGCCCTGAGCCCTTTGTTAGTCTCTAGCCCACTCATCCTTCTGATCACTGCCTGATGTCAGAAGTGACAACATCCCCATTTGTGCTGAAATTGAGACAAAGAGTTTTGTCCCACAGAAAAGCTGTGGGCCAAATACAGATCATGGAAGTGTTAAGGTTGCATCATAACAGGAGTTTCAACCTTTCATTCAAGCTTCATTTGAACCCAAAAGTGCAAAAGTACAAACAGATTTGGTGGGGTGCATTTCTCTTAAAAATTGAAAGAAAAAAGCAAAATTCCCTTTAAGGCATATAAAACTCCTGAGGAGTTGAAAGTTAAAGCTTCTTTTAACATTGTGGACTTTGACAAAAGGGATTCTGCACATAGTTTTATATGAAAGAAAATAATTAACAAAGTTGATGGAAGGCAAAAACAGAGTGCATGACTCTTTTACACAGAGCAAATGTGTAGCTAACGTTAAGGTTGTACATAAAGAAGGAGCTTAAGTTCAGAAAAACTTAGGCCCAAAGAGAATTAAAACCAGCAGTTCTGTCTAGAATGCAGAGTAGGATTGTTATTTCCCCACTAAACTGATCTCTGATAAATTTTTGGTAGTCAGTTTCTGCTGGGAAACAATGACCAGTTGTCAGATTTGCTGGCACTAGTCTATTTTGTTTGAGTCTTTCAGAGGAATAAATGTTGCTCAGCAAAAGGTTTGCAGATGTCCCACTGCCTCCAGGTACAGAATGTGTCCTGCTGCCTTCATCTGTGCCCTTCTCTAGTGCTCAGCACCACTCTGGATAAAAGCAGTTCAACTCCTCAGTGAAGGCAATAAGAAAATGCCTCAGCTCTGGCAGAAATACTGAGGATTCTGTCTTCCTATGTTGTGCAATCTGAACCACATTAAAATGTTGTTAATTAAGAAATAGGTCAGATTTCATAGCAACCATCCTCTTACGCAGCTGTTTCAGAGTGTGTATATTCTGTTCCCACTGAACCGAGGCAGGTCTGACACCCAGGTGAACTGGTATTGGTGGTATTTCAGGAGAAGAATGGATTGCCAGGAGGTCTTGGCTTGCTGGCTGAGAGGGGCAGACACCTCAGAGCCTGCAAATTTTTTTACTTGAAACAGTAGTTGACCTGGATGTTATTTCAGGTGGAGTTTTTTTGTTTGGTTTTGGTTTATGCGAGATTTTGTAAAATAATTTTTAAGTGTTTTTAGCAGCTTTTAAATTTAGCTCTCAGCCTTTCTACTCCTGACAGTGACCGATTTCATCATGTTTTGTTCCTCTGTGATAGGAAGGCAATATGCACAAATGCAAAACTTGGAAAATGTTGAGAGAAACCAGGAGGGAAGAAATATGCGGGCATTAGTGGATAAAAATTTCCTGGGGAAATCACACAGAAGACTAATTTTCATGTTTTTTAAGGCAAATAAGTCTTCATTCTTTGAAGTATTTAAGACCACCCATTGCTGGCACAACCTTAAACTTACAGTATTCTTGATCAAGAAAAAATGGAGAACATCAGCTCAACAGCTTTCTCTGCCACATGATAAATCACACAGCCTCAGAGTATCAGTGTTATGTAGATGACTTGGGGGAAATTAAATTGTCTGTTCCTGCCCTCTCAGCAGGAGAGAGAATGCCCTCTCATGTCATTTCTACAAAGCTATCAGTATTTCTGCAGGCCCTGGAGACTGTCACTATTGTTACACCTCAGTGGAGCTCAACAATGCTGGGCACACCCAGGGTCTGGAGCCTGTCCTGCCATGGAGCCACTGTCATTCTCCCTTCAGAGGAGAAAATGTAAGGCGGAAAGGAAGGGAGAGCTGATGTGTCCCGGTGCTGACTGTAATTTCCAAACTTTACAGATTCTGGCACTTCCAGTCTGCCCTTTTTTTTGAAAAGGCCATAAAAGAAACCTGTTAGTTGGTGGTGGTGCTTCTGAACTCTCTCTGACAAAATAATACTTAGGCATTCTTCTGATGTTATAGTCACCTGCTTTAAATTTGTCAGCAGCTTCCAACACTTACCAAGTAATTCATTAGGAAAGTTATTTTGATTCTTCCCCAGGTTGTCCCAGCCAACAGGACATCTTTTCCTTCATCCCATAGTCAGCATTTTGTTTGTTTGTTTGTTTGTGTTTGTGTTTGTTTAATATTGTTTGTGTTTGTTTGTGTTTGTTTGCAATTGTTTGTGTTTGTTTGTGATTGTTTGTGTTTGTTTGTTTGTTTCGTATGTTAAAGTTTGATGAAACTATTTGAGATCATCTGATTCTGTTGAACCATTCTGCCTATAAAACCTGAATGGTTCCTAATTAAGTCTTGCCACACATAAGGAATAAAATGTGGAGTGGCTCTTATTCAGCAATGAAGGATGAAAATTTTGCACTGGTTAACAAAGAGATATTGATGATGCCCCAGCTTAAAGCAATTTAAAATCCCTTCTGTTCATGAGGGCAACTTCTTATATTTCAGGAAGAAAACAGAATGTGAAATGCAAACCTACCTAAATTGTAGTTCTTATCATGAATGTTTCAGTACTGTGCTGAAAGTCTTTTGGTTGCTTTTTGAAAATCAAATGGGTGCTTTGTTGTTTCTCTGACAACATACCTGCTTTTATAAAGTTCATGAAAGTTGGTTAGTATGACTTGGTGTTAGCTATTTTCATGACTTTCATTGAAATTACTATGATTTTTCACGTGCGCTCATCCCTCTTTATCTCATTTTTTACCCTTGTGGCTCATTTCCTGCATCCCCTTCCACAGTTTAGTGCATTTCTCACCTTCACGATAATATCTCAGGTGCTGTCTCCAGCCTCTCAGCCTGCAGATTCAGACAGTGGAGGCAGAGAAGCACTCAATGATTATTCCCACAGATGGACTGTGGCACACACGGTTTTCCACAGAAAACATGGATCAAAGCCAAACTGTGTTAAATGCAGGTTATTTCTAACATTATCTTGCCCTGGCATATCATTGCTTATTCTTACAACATGTAAGAAGTCAGTGAGCATCAGGTTCCTAATTATCTTCAGATATAGTCCCTGGTTAGTAATTAATTCCCTATTAATGTTCCCTATTAATGTTAAAATTAATATTTAATTCTGAGAGGTGGAAGAGTGGATAAATCCGTAAGTATGTGCAAATGCATTTTCCCAAGCCCATTTTGCTAGTATGTGCTTACAAGCCCTGAAGCTGTGTACATGCTATAGAAACTAAGTCTTTGTCAAAGCATGATGTGGTGGTCTAGTCTGGCCACCTGCGAAGATAAACCAAGGCCAAATTGCTTCTTTCAGGAGCATTCATGGCCAAAAATGATTTAAAGATGGGTAGCCAAGACAGTCTTTTCAGTAACAGCAGAATGACAAATGCCTACCCCTTCCCTTTTTCATGCATCCAGCACAAGAGCACTGTTAAAATTGAAAAGCTCTAATGAACTGCATGATGGACAGATGCATCAGAAATTAAATTAAAGAAAAGAAAAAGAGCATCTGATGAAGTGGAGCTATTGCTTGAGAGTCAAATATATATTGATAGAAAAGTGGGCCAAGTATCCCTTATAGATCTTTATTTCTGTTAATGTCTGTTTTCAGGACTGATAGCTAACGGTAATAGCGAGGATTTTTCTGAAAGCCAAGAATGGCACTGTTAATCAGAATTTCTGGAAATTTACAAATGTGTGATTTCTAGATTACAGCAATGCCTTTGAAGATCACCTTTCATTTCCTCAGCTCTATAATTGTAACACTGCTTTTTAAAAAACACAGTAGGTGTGAGTAAATCTTCTTCACCAGATCTGTTAATTAAGGTTTACTGTCATCTAGCATCTGAAAAAAAAGCCCTGCTCCTCATATTCTCCTATTTGTTTAGAATTGAGAAATTCTTTAAAATTAATTCTTAAGAATTAAGCCAGACACCAAAGGAGCTGACTCAGAAACAGCCACACAAAAATAAAAGCCCTGCTTCTGTCTGTGCCATGCTTCCCAGCAGTCCCTGAGATGACAGAGGTCTCTCACTCTGTCACCTAGCTAACAGCCTGTCCTTGCAGCAGTCTGTGCCTGGGGTCCAGCCTCAGAGCAGAAAACGTCTTACCCCAAGTTCAGTGTTTAGTGAAAAAGATCCTGACTTAAAGACAATTTGCATCCTTAAATGCCCAGGTCTTACCCAAGATTTAAAAACTGCTTTCCTCCCAGTTATTCCTGTGATTCACCAGTTCATTTAGTGTACAGCTTACATTTTCCTTTTAAAGGATTATCGAGTTACTCTGTCCAGTCTAGAGACAGTGGAGTCCCTGAACATGCCTGCGTAGAACTTTATTCCATCCAGAAGCAAACAGACTAGTTAATGGTCCCACCACTTATCTGAACTATTAATTGATGACTAAACCATATTGTGGCAAGCACTGACTTTCAGTTGGGCAAATATTGACATGTGCAGTATTTGTACTTTGTATGACTATATGGTCTAAGACACACAAAGAAACAGGCATGGAAATAGTGCTACCTCATTTGAGACCAAGAGTAGTGATGGTTTGTCTCTTTATCAGAGATTTCAAGGAAAACATGCTTGGCAGGATTAGTCGCAGTGCAGGCTGTGATTGTGCCTGCTCCACCATGGAATCAGGCTGCTTTCGGACCTGGTACTTGGAACAGATCTTCCTGCATTACAACAGGATAATCCTTGGATCACTACAAGGCTGGCAGGAAGAAACAAGAGTGAAAATGGCTGTGCTAATCCCTGGAGGATGACAAATCATATGGTTTTTAAAAGTACTCTCTGGCTGCAGTAATTGTTTTTGAAAAGCAAACCAGAGACAAAACCCCAGCAGATGTCTCCTCAAAAATACCCCCACAAATGAGCTTGGAAGGACACAGGAGGGACAAGAATAGAGCTGTCTGTCTTGATGGCACTGATTGATGGCACCATTTGACCAAAAACCAGCTAAAACTAACCCAGAACAATCAAGCCAACCCAATCCACACAACCAGCACCGTACTTTCTCTTGGAGATACTGGGGTAGAGTTCAGCTTAGAAGAGGACAATTCCATACCTAAGTCCTTGTTCTACTATAACTGCAGGAATTTTAAGAGAATGTAAGGGTACAGGCTTTAGGCAAAGAGGGGAAAAGGAAAGACATTAGGAGGAGGAGGAAGGAGTGCACAGAGACTGTGTGGGGGAAACAGTTTATTTCCTTTTTCTCCAATAATGAGGAGAAATAATGCAGCAGCTGTGCTAGTGATGCTGTCAGGGTGGCCTCTTGCAGGGCTGGGGAGAGTCCTGGCACCTGGGGTTCCTCCTCTTTACAGGTCACTGGAACCCCCCAGGTGAGCTGTCCCTGCCCTGTCAGGGAGTTGAGGGGCTGTAGCTGCTGCCTTGGGCAGAGGGACCTGCCACTGCCACCACCTCCTGCCCCAGCCCCTCCTGGGTCTGGCCCTGCTCTGTAGGGACGGGCACAGGTGGGGAGCGGCTGTGACCCTTGCAAAGGGCAGCCTCCGTTGTGCCAGTTTCTTCCTCCTCCACGGAGACTGCAGGGCTGTTGGTGGAACCCATCCGTGAGCTGGAACTCAAGGATCTGGAGCTGCTGGAGCTGCTGCTGGAGCTGCTGCTGGCTGCTGCGCTGTCATCCTCATCCCTGGCAGCGCAGGAGCGCAGCAGCCCCTGGGCCCACTCACTGCAGTGGCTCACAACGATGTCGATGGTGCCCTGGACCAGTGGCACTGAGTGATCCTCCAGGACACCCTGGATCATGAGCGCCTGGTCTGGCCCATGGGTGCAGAGAAAGTGCACAAGGCAGCTCTGTGTGCTCTTTATCATCCACCATTGGTCCCCATACATGGTCTCCATTCTCTGGCGCAGCCAAGTCCACACAGGGTCCAGGACAGGCTGTTGTTGACGGAAAAGTTCTGCCCACACCTCAGGCCAGACACTGCCCACGGCCTGAAACGGTGTGTCCTGTGGAGAAGATGGATGGGACACAACAGGAGGATGGGAACTGGTCTCACCCAGGCTGTCAGGAACTCTCCCTCCCTGGCTGCTGGTTGCTGGCAGCTCCTCAGGGACTGTGATGGATGTCTCCAGAGAGTCTCCTTCTCCCTAGTCAGAAAACAGGACAGACTATTGTTCTGCAGAGTGGGCACACTAGATTTCTCTGTGTCCACTGCAGAATACATCCCAGGCAGACCTGATGGTGACAACGAAAGTCATCCCGACTGTCCTCGCAGATGGGGCAGCTCTGGTTTGTCTCCGTGGCCATCTTTGTGCTCAGCAGCATGTTGGGAAGAGCAGAGGATCAGGATCTCCTTCCCTTTAATGGTGTCACATCCTGCAGGAGGGAAAGGCCGTGGTCATTGGCTGTCCTGGGGCAGGGAGGAAGAAATGGCCAGGCCCTGGAGAAGTACACACACAGCCCTTGAGTCCTGTCACCCACCCCACAGCCACCCTGGTGGGACATTTTCCTGCACAGCTCACCCTCAGTGCTGCATCTGCAGTGCTCAGCTGCCTGAAGCAGGCAGGGCAGGGAAACAGGAGGGATGGCTCTGAGACTGGCACCAAGACCTGCCAGTAACAGGCACCACCCAGCACCAGGGAAGCCTGGCTTGATCCTCCAGACCTCACAGTGTTGCCTGGATGGAGTTCAGGCTGGAGCCAGACTGGCCCAGGCTCTGCCAACTCCAAATATAAGCAGTGAGGGATAAGAGTTCCCAATCCATCTGCCCTGACGTCCCAGACCACTGCTGGGTGGCAGCAGCCTCCACATCCCTGTGTTGTCACAGAAGTCCTTCTTCCCCTGCAGGAACATGGCACCAGCTAACACTGGGGAGTTCATGCTGGAGACATGATGCCTTTTGTCACAAGGATAGTCTTGCAGGAGCTGGGTTTCCCAGCAAGATTTTTGACATCTCTGTGTTTGGGGGCTTCAAACCCCAGCTGGACAAAGCCCTGAGCACTTGGTCTAACCCCAGCACCAACCTTGCTTTGAGCAGAAGGTTGAACCAGAGGCCTCACAAGGACCCTTGCATTCACATCTGTCCTGTGATCTTTCCCTAATTCTGTGAGAAGAACCAAGGTTAAGACGATGATCAGCAGAGTCCATATCAGCAGCTTTAGAGGGGGTAAAAAAAATACTGGGGTTTGGATTAATGTTTTGTATTTTTTGCAGCACTTGTCAAAGTGTGAAGTTCTCTCTTCACACAGCCCTGTCTCGCACTACACTACCTCTGCACTACACCCCTGGCAGTGCAGCAGATGAGCTCAAACTCAGATTGCCAAAAGTACTTCCCTCTGGACTGATGGATTAACTACAGTCGTGAGGGATGTTTGCAGCAGACTAATCATTAATTCTCAGGGCTTTCCTGCAGTCTAGGCAGTGAATTCTGCCCATGTAACCTTGCAGATGGGAGCAGATCAAAAAATCTTTGTATTTTCATAGCAAAATGCTTGTTTTTATTTGAGATCCACTCAGTAGTGTAGAAAGAATGCTATTCGGAAGAAACTTTTGGAAAGTAAGTATTTCCTTGGTATTTTACTTTCTGAGAGAAGTCAAGCTCTCCTCAGGCAGCAAGGACTGGACTGTCAGGATTGTTTCTGCCGCACACTGGAGGACAGTGACAGTCTGGCTCTGTGTGTCCTCAACAAAATTGGAAGTCTTAATTTTGGGATGGGGGGCTTGGAGAGGTAGCTTGGGTGTTGTTTGTGAAAGACAGCATATTTTATCCATGCTAATCTCAGAGAGGGGCTCAGGAAAAGGACTCTATTAAGAAAGAGACTGAGGAAAAGCAAATAAAATGAAAACAAAGTATAGATAAGGAACCTTATTAGCAGTATTTTCTTACAGAGGTGTTTTTAGCAGTGTTTTTCTTTCTATTAATTTAGTCATTTTACTCCTATTTTTTATGTTACAAGTCTGTAAAATCGCAGGGCTGTGATTCACCTCAAGCTGAAATTCTTCCTTTTCTGCTCTTCAGTGAACTTCCAGTTGGATCTTTCTTATTTCTTCCCCTTTAAGAAAAGGAACTTTGCATATAAATGCCTTCTGTCACAGGGCATTAAACATATCCATATCTTGCTGTTTCAAAAGCACAGGGATTGAATGTTGGGGTTTTTTGTGGGCCCATTAATTACAAAACATATGTGGATGCTCAGGGTTGAGAAAAGTAATCAGATAGTCAATGGCACCTGTTTTCTGTTTATTGGGCATGAACCTTCCAAGAAAATATGTAAGGCAATGACAAAAGGAGTTTTTTTCCATGGGTCCATAATCTCAGGCACAGCACCCCGGGGGCAGGACTAAGCTTGTACTTCAGTGACTCCTATCACATCTGCTCCACTGAAATGTCATTTCTAAGCAAAGCTGAACTGCGGACTGGTTGGGTTTGTACAGACTCTTTAGTACATATTTGGGCTTTAAAGTGGCTTTCTACTCCCACTGCTGGAGTGGCTGATATGAACTCCTGAAGAGAATGAACATTTTTATTTTAAGACACTAAAATAAAATTTTTACCACCACACGGAAAAACATGAGCAGCGAGATTGTAGTTTCCCTCCCATTTATGAATTTTTAAATTATTTTAATACTGAAAATATTCCTGCGATAGCTTCACAGTCCTGTTAGCTTTCCTCTGCTCTCTGCCCCCATCAGTGGTGGAGTGGGAAGGGTCAGAGCAAGTGGTGGGACTGGCATTTCCTCACCTGATGGAGGGTGAGGGTGAGTCTGAGGCATTCAGCTGTCTTTGCACCTTTGATTGAATAACTCTGCTGGCCCTCTGCCCATCCAGTTTGAAAAAGCGTTTCCTACCAGCTGATATCCTCCAGGCTCGGGGTGAACCAGGCACTGAAACACATCCACTTGACGTTAATGAGTGGCCTTACTGCCCTCCAAATTTCCTAATACTGGCACGTGCTAAAGCTGCATGGGGCTGCAATGTGCCCTTGCACGAGGCACTGGCCCTAGGTTAGCCAGCCACCCCCAGCGCCACTGTCATGACTGGCAGCAGGTACCTTTGGTTCTCTGGTGGGTGCAGGTTGTCTCTGGCACTGACAAGCTGTCTAGGCTGTAAAACTCCCCTGAGCATCGTTCTGTTTTCTACTGACCTCCACTTCTTTTGAATGCAAAGTTGCCTGTGGCTCTGCCATCTGTTCAGGTGGCTGCAGTTCTTATCTAAGAATCCTGTATGCATATGTAAGGTGATGTATATAATGTGGATGTGTTTGTTAGGCTGTGAGAGATGCTGTGTATGTGCATCTTTTGTTACATCTTGTGCCTTTTTGTGAGAAATAAAGGAAAAGGGGATAATTGTGTTCTGTAAATAACCTCCTTTGTGTTTGAACAGCCATGGGAATGGCACAGTCTGCAAAGAAAGTGTTCATGCATTAAATGGAATGTGCTAGATGTTCATCCTACAGTTCTTATTTGGAGTCAGAAACTATTTTCTAATTGACTCAGATGAGAGCCAGGTTTTCCCAACACATTTGTTCCTGCTTCAGAGTTTTAAAAGAGCTGGATTCTTGAAGTTTACGTATTTTAGGCAGAAGGATTTATGGCCAGACTAGACCAGGTGCTCAGAGATATAAAAATATTTCTTATCTGCTTCAAATCCTGAATAGGCACCCTTCTGTCAGAGAAGTTCCCACTCACTGGATGTCAGCTATCTGTAGTTTTTTCAAAAGCTGGTCTCTCATGAGACTAGCTACATGGAAAAGAAACTCTGCTCTGAGAGATACCCTTCATTCATGTAGAGGTGAAAGTACCAATTTGTATATTGGCTATTTCTCCACGTATAAATTACTTCATGGCAGTTTTGCAATGATTTTCTATATGACTGAATAGGTAATAACATTGTCTTCATTTTTTGCCCTCAGTGCAAAGAAAACTCAAATCACCAACAGTAGGAAGCCAAACTGTGAATTATCTCTCTTTTGAAAATGAATTGGTAAAGCATATCTACTGAAAATATGAAATGTTTGTGATTAATTCCTTGCAGAATCTATCTGAACTAAGGTAGATAAGCAAATTACTTTGAAGGGGCATGAAATGTAGCTGTTCAGATGTTCTATTTAAGTGTATGTTGCTTGCTATCTGTTTGGCTGCACTGCACAGAAGAATTTAGTGAAAAATAGACTGCAGATTAAACGTCGTATGGCTCCACACTGTGCAAAGCTTGGTGACAAAGTGCTTGTAGTTCCCCACCCATTTTGCCTCTGTACTTCCATTTTCTACCCCAAAAGAGATTCTGGCAGAATTCTAATGCTATCAGACTGGCTACTACCTGTGTTAAAAGTCAGTGCTGGAACAAGTTGCACAGAGAGGTTGTAGATTCTCCATCCTTGGAGATACTGAAAAAGCCATCCAGGCATAGCCCTGGACAGCGGGATCAAAGTGTCCCTGCTTGAGCAAGGGGGTTGGGTCAGATGGTTCCTTCCAGCCACAACCAACCTGCTATTCTCTGAAGACTGTTGAACTGCTGCCCTTCTCAGGCCAAACCAGGCTATGGCCTGGCAGTCAGTTCTTTTGGCAGGATTGGTGGCATAGGGCAACCCCGGGTGTGGAACACCACCTGCCAGTGCACGGATGTTAGTGCAGGCAGGAACTTCTTATTCTAACACTGC
This sequence comes from Platysteira castanea, assembly GCA_013397175.1. Lineage (NCBI taxonomy): Eukaryota > Metazoa > Chordata > Aves > Passeriformes > Platysteira > Platysteira castanea. The sequence continues at coordinate 47,132 of VYXC01000716.1, forward strand.
TGCTAAAGACATCAGTGAGTAACGCCGCACCAGCAGGTTCGGTTGTTCAACTAAGATACATTTAATTCCGGGTAAATTTAGAGGACAAAATAAACAAAATTATGAGTATGTGGAAGCTCTCATGCAGGCTCAGGATTCTTGGAAAAGTTGGATTAGCACACCCCTGAAAAATGTACACTGCCTAGCACCCAAACCATGAGTGAGTTCTGAAAAATCTTGCTTTAAAATCAACACTCTTGGGAAAGAAAACACTTGCAAAAATACCATTTCTTGTGAGTATTACCCTGCTTGTGGTTCTAGTAGTCTTTTAGTTAAAGAATCAGGCTCTGGACTTAAAAAGACTGCTTTCCAGAAGGCTCGATGGGTGAAAGTTAAGAGTTGGTTGTATGCAGGCTCAAAGCACTTAAGGATAAGCAGCTCAAGGAGTGATGGCAACGCTATGTTAGCTAGGGTGGGAAAAGAACTGCTCGGAGTTGGTACCCGTGGTGCACACAGCATTGCCAGCAAGACCTGGAATATTAGGGTCTTCTTCTGCGCCGTGGGAAATGGGTGAGTAGTTCTTTCACAGCAAGGTAAGTTGAAGCAGCTGAGTGTTGCAGAACTCCAGAAGATAAGGGGGAAATGTGGATGTCTCAAACACTGATAGCTGGGACGGCCAGGGAGCCAACCAAGGACTGCTGGCAATAACAGACAGGGATTGTTTGCAGTGACCAAGGACTGTTATTAACACAGCCATGAGAAAGCTCAAGATTTGTCTGGAGAAGGGGGGCCAGACAGAGATAGGCCAGCTCTTCTGAGGGACAAACATTGCTGTTGGAGTTCTTGGAAATAAGCACAACATGTTACACCACCAGATCAGGAGTGAGGACACGAAGCTTCTCTGCTGCTTCATTAAATGCTCTAGTTGAACAAAGGAAGATCCATTTTTGGTGGCACAGCTGAGTCTCCGGCCAGCAAAGCATTTGACATAGCAGAACACAAGGTTGTGAGATTTCCCTATTCCCAAATTACATATACAAGACATTTTTTTTCCCCTCCTCAACATTAGACAGCCACTCTGCTAAACCCACCTTAGCAGTGACCAGAAATTGGTGTTAATTCACTCCCGATTTAGAACACATTGCTCTTAATTTTATGTGAAAGATGCACATGGATACCATGTTGTGGCAATATTCATACACCAAACCCCTTGAAAGGGGCAGATTATAATGTTTTTGAGTAAAAGATATCATGAAACTATGCCAACTCGATGGTGTGATCCATCTGGTCAGGGCCCAGGCAGCTAACTAATAGCATTGCTACAAACAACATTTTGAAGATGGAATAACAAACTGGAGGCAGATCTTAGTTTTTACAGGACATGAGGTGCATTTGAAAATGAGCACCTCTGAAAATTGTCTCTCTCTAATTTGTGCTGCAGGTGAAAGAAAGCACATTACTGAGATATGTGAAGAATATGAAGATGCAAAGGCTCAGGACACAGTGGAATAGAGAGGCACAGACATATTAAGGACAACAGGACAAACCTTATTTCATCCCTACACTTTAACAACACTTATCCATTTATAAGCAAAGCTCAGAGACATACTCAGGGTTCTGTGGATAGCAGCAGCACTGAGAATGTCTGCTAAATTAGAACAACATGAAAAGTGCATTGGTGGCTCCAAAAAAGCAGTTTGCAAATGTTTGAGGTACTCAATGCACATGGATATTCTTTATTTGGCTTTATGGTATGTTCATTTCAGTCCAGTGGCCTGGCCCAAGTGCCAGTGACATTATATGTTGCCACATTTGGGTATTATGTGTATGTAATAAATTAATATAAACACTAAGTCATCGTGCACTTGACAGTGAGAATTTTACCCCATACAATGGTTAAAAACATGGTATAATTCTCCTAAATTTAAATTGCATGCTACTCTGCCAAAAGGTCCTATAAAGAGAGAGATTTGCTAAGTATTTTGCCAAATTTAAGACCAACAAAAGAAAAAAACATTCTTCAGTAAAATATAGCTAAATCCTATTTTTGCTACCCAACTATACTTCAAAGTCTACTCAATTCCTCTGAAAGCTGGTGTGGAAACAGTTAAATGCATTCAGTACCTAGATATGTCTGATATGGGTTGTTTTACTACTATTTCCATCACAGAAATGATAATTCAAGTTCAGAGTGCTTCACGGGCACATGAAAAGCACATGATCACTCAGCTGCAGATGTCCTCTGTGTCTTTGGGCATATTTTTAGGTAAGTGCTATTGCCAGGAAAAATAAGAACTAACTCCTGCAAATGATTTATTCTAGTAAGTATTCTTCATGGCAAAAAAGCTCTGGAGTTTTTAATTACAATATATTTATGTAGGGTATTTCATGGGTAATTGGTTTATCCTAGGGAGGCATATCTACACATTGTCTCCACTTGTTCAAAAAAGCATCACTTTTGTTTGCCAAACTGATATCCCACTACAGAAGAAATGTCATCCTTTGGAATCCAGTAAAAGGACACCTTCCTTTTTATTTCCTCTTAGTAATACATGCTTGTTTTTAGCACAACACACATGGTGGCACTTCCAGAAATGAAAGGCTGCTGTGCCTGCTGAGGATTCCATGTTGTTCATTTTGAGCATGAGCAGAGTGTTCATGACTATTTCAGCCAGTGATCTAATTTCACCTGGGTGTGTGTAGGAAAGCAGATGTAATGTTTTGATCAGCATTAGTTACAGGTCAAAGTGAACCCTGACAATGATTTCCACCTGCTTCTGCTCTTACATTCCTGAGAGTGGTAGGAAAGGTCACTGCCTACTAAGTTCTCTGGAAATTTTGGGTTTACTTTCATTACAGCATTCATATCTGTTCCACTTAAAAGCTATTTATGTTATGTTATATCTCCTGTCATATATAGGTTTTTCGAGACACCACTAAAGAACTACAGAAAATAAGAGCACATTCTATTTTTTCCTGTGGAATTCATAGTGACCTGTGGATTTTGTCATTTGAAGACAGTAATACTAGAGGACATAAAAGAACATTATATTTGCAGAGCCATTGGGGTTCTGAGTGTGACTCTACCACAAGTGTAAAGATCATGCTCTGTATCTAAGCTGAACAATAACCATTCCATAATTCTATGAATCTGTGGGTGTGTGGTAAATATTTTTTTCCTACATAAAGCTGGTCACCCTGGTAATTCTGAAGTAAAAATAGTGAGCCATTCATCACACTGTGGACAGGGACTAGCAGTTGAAGCATTTCAGCACGGCATATCAACAACCATCTATGCTGGGATGAAAACAGAAATAATGACAACATTTCTGGGGTTGCTTGGGTGTTCTGAGATAGGAACAATAGAATCATCATAGAATAGTTCAGGTTGGAAGGAGCCTTTAAAAGTCAATCAGTTTTATCCCCACTGCCATAGGCAGGGACACCTTCAAGTAGATCAGGCTGCTCTGAGTCTTGACTGACCTCACATATTTCCAGGCAATATGTGAGGTCAATTTCCAGGGATAGGGCAGCTACCACATTTCCGGGCAACCTGTGCCATTCTTTAACCACCCTCATTATAAAACCCCTGCCTCGTAAATAATCTATGGGCTAAGGGGAGGGCTGAGTGCAACCAGCAGCCATCAGGTCCTAAAGCTGTTACTTACACAGTTAAATGAGGTGACATTCAGGACCCCATGGCACAAAATATTCAGGGTCTTCAGGTGCTCTGCAGTTTGTGGTGCAGCTGCAGGCACCTGAGACCTGCGTGTCTCAAGAGGGCTGAAAAAGCCAGCTGGACTTGTGCAGAGCATCTGCCTCCCTCCCACAGCCTGGCTGCACCTCAGGGCTGGCCACCTCCAGATGTTGGCCGGGATGCTGGCTGGAGGGCAAAGGGAAGCTCCTGGGAAAAGATTACAGGCTATCACAAGTCCATAGTGGCAAGTATCTAGGTAAATAGGAATATCTTGAGCTAAAGTTTGACTTGGGAAAAATTCCTACTCTCTAGATTCCCAAGGTTTTTATCAGGGAAAAAAAAAAAAAAGTTGAGATATTTTAAAAATTATTGTATTTGTGCTCAATTTATTTGCATTATTGTTTTTTAAAAACAATGCATTTAGAAAATCTGTGTGCTCTTACTCACAAATTGCTTCAACAAGGCCCTGGTTATCCTGTATTTAATTATTCAGAACTACACAATGAATTATTTCTGGATAGGATTTATGGACAGCTTATTCCGAGTCTTTAATATTCATACTGAGACCAAATCATTTTAATTGAATGCCTATGGCTTATATGTCCCGCTGTACACTTCTGTCCTTTGACTGCAGAAATTCCTATACTTGCACGTTTAGAGTTTGAGTTCATGTTTTTTTTAAATGGTCCTGTTTTCTTGTAAACTTTTGCCAGTGAACAAGGTCACTAGCATACCACGGAAAATAAAATAGGTAGTGTACTAAGCTGACAAACTTACCTGATTGGGGTTTTTTCTTATCCTAAGAAAATACTCTCAAGCATTTATATTTTAAATTACTTCAGTCAAGATATTTGTGGAGTTAGGAAAGAAACATGATGACTGAGAAAAGGCTAGAACCCTTCTAGTGTGTTTTGTAGAGAAAAAACCTAAAGTTTTCAGGCTGGGTTTGTTTTTTAGTGGCAACCCTCAGAATCATCTCTCCTCTGAGACGCAGAGTGTGCAATTCAGTATGCATAACAAAGCATCCCGTGTGCGTATCACAGATTAAGTGATAGCTATTTAAAGTACAGAGGGAACATCAAAGGCTCCACAAGATTAATTTGCTGCTCTTTGAATACGAAAAAGACCCGCAAACAGAGCGAAGAGTGCCAGGATAACAATGGAAACTGCTCGGACTGCACCTTGCAGCAAACCAAAAGAGACATCGAGGAACAAAGTAAACACACTGGCTGCCTCCTTCCTTTCCCAGTATTTCATCTGTCCTGATTCACCTGTCTCCCGTCTCATGTGTCAGCCCTCGGACAAACCTTGCACAGACAAAATGTGACACACATCCCCCCCTTCCTATGGCTGGCATTGTCTTCCTGGTTTGTAGCCTCACTGAAGCACCCCAAATATAGTGCAGAACCTTTTAAAAGTGTCTCGTGTTGGTGCCTTAGTATGTCCTTGCTGTGGAAACACTCTGGCCAAGAAGAGTGGCCAGCGCTGTGTAGGCATGGACTGGTTTCTCTTTTTTCTGACAAGGGCATTTTGCTTCTGGAGGCACTTCTTCTCAGGTTTCCTGTCAGTTTCTGCACTGAAACATGGTAGCATTTTTCTAATGATGGTGTCTAGCAAAGCAGGACTGTCCCCCCTTTGTGTCCGGTTGTCTTCAGTGTCCAGCCCTGTGTCCAGCAAGCCATGGAAGAGTTGAGTCCATGCAGCTTCTGCACACAGAAAAGGAAGGTATTTTGCTTCAAACCCATGTCCGAGCCCACATTCAGAGAAGGGCCATGGAGCACAGGTCTTGTGAGGAGTGACTGAGGGAGGTGGGGTTGTTTAGCCTGGAGAAAAGGAGGCTTGGGAAGACCTTATTGCCCTCTACATCTCCCTGAGGGGAGGCTATACCCGGGCAGGGGTCGGGCTCTTATCCCAGGTAACAAGTGATAGGACAAGAGGAGACTGCCTCAAGCTGCACCAGATGAGGTTTAGATTGGATATTATGAAAAAAATCTTCATGGAAAAATTGTCAAGCAATGGAGCAAGATGCCCAGGGCAGTACTGGAGTCACGATCCCTGGAGGTGTATAAATGACAAGTAGACATGTCACTAGGGGACATGCCTTGGTGGTGGCCTGGACAGTAATGGGTTGGAAGTTGGACTTGATTATCTTAGAGGCTTCTTCCAACCCTAATGATGCTACGATCCTATGAAAACCAAGCTCACAACCAGCTGTGGCTCCTGTGGTTGAGTCAGCCTCATCCCAAATCACAACCTAATTGATTCCCACCTCAGGATGTGGTGACCTTGTGAAACACCTGAGTGATGGTGTGGTTTCCATAACAAATTTACCATCAGCTTGCTTAGCTTGCTGCAAAATCATTGAGTTATTTACGTTGGAAAAGAGCACTAGGTTTGAGTCATAAGGTCGGGTGCTTAGCAGTAGGATATTCAATCTGAATTTGAAACTGTCCCATGGGCTCAGCTGGGATTCTCCTCTGCTTCCTTTCAGGAATGTGCTGGGGACCAGAGTTATCTCTTTACCCACACAGGAGCATTCCCCAGAGGTGCAGACCTCTTTCTACCCACGGCCTTCTTTGGGCAGTGATTTTAGACATTGCCATGATGAACTTGAGGGCAGACAGTTGAAGAGATATCAGTCTGGATGAGTTTTTCCCTTTCTGTCTCTCCTTTACCTCCTTCCCCAGGCAGTAACTGCTCTGGTAGAGCATATGCAGTTGTCATTCTTTTTACTTGCAGAAATAGCTTTAATCCTGTATGTGCTACAAAATACCTTTGATGGTGGTGTCTGTGCAAACAAATGCTTTTGACCTCAACCACCACAGCCTAGTTCAGTGCCCACCAAATGATGTCAAACACCTGCTCAATCTCTGCTGAATTGCTCTTCTTCACTCTTCCAGTGATAGCTACTGTATTTACTCTGAACAGACTTTGTCCAGATACTATTTTTCTGTGTTTGAAACAAATAGCCTAGCATTTTGATCATTTAGAGGAAAAAGAAAATCAGCCTCCTCTACACATACTCAAAAATTGCAGTGTTTTGTAGCTCCACAAATAGTCAAAGTGGACTCACTGCTAAGTTTCCATGTTATCGACCACTGCTAAAGTTATCAAGATACAAGTTAATAACTTTTATTCTGAGTTTTTAATTTTCTTATGACTTTAGTGTCTTACTGATATTCTTTTTAACTTTTCTATGCCCCGAAAAATAGCTTTTTTCTCTCTCTTGGAAGAGATTTATTTTTAAATGCTTTCAACTTTCATTAAATACTTAGGTTGTGTCCAGATTACATTTCTCACCAATTTCTGTATTTCTCCTGCTCCCAAATTCTTATTAACTTTGTGTCATGTCAGGAAAAGAAAAAAAAAAAAAACAGAACACATTTTGAGAGATGTTGTATGAAATACGTGATAGGCACAATTTAGCTGTTTTCTCAGAAGTGGCAGCATTAGTTATCCATTTGCACATTTGTGGGGTTAACAAGATTCTGTAACAGCTAGAACTGAGCTAAAAGCACCAACTTTTTGGCATTTTTGAAAAGAGACTGAAAATGTTGTCTTTTCATTCCAGTTATGGTAGTACAGGGCAAAGTGGAAGAGGGAGAGGAGAAAAACTCTTTCAATAAATGTAACCTTCAGCTTTCCTCTGTTATTTCTTGCACTTGGCTGCTCTGTAATAGTTCTGTCATTGGTGACAGCCATCCCACTAGACTGTTTTTAAATGGTTCTCAGCTTCTTCTTACTTTTCCTGTGTGCCATTTCTCTAGGGAGAATTTCACTTTAGAACTGTTTAATCAAAACTCAGATTCTCTCCTGATGTCCTAATAGTTTCCGTCTCAGCTGGTGGTGAAAAAATTGATCTTTCCAGGGTAGCAGCCTTTGCGTAAAAGCAGCCCTTGTCAGTGTCAAGTCACTGAGATTTTTGTTAGCGTCCAAAAGACAGGGAGAAGATTCAAAATTTTTCATCTGAAACGTGACAGTGGGAAAATGTCCATCGCCCGAATATAACCATTCCTGCTTGTCTCCTCATTCACTTGATCCTTTCCTATAAACCAACCCCCAAAGCCTCCTTCCATCTGCTTTGAAACATGAAATACTTCGTATTTTATTAATTTCCATTAGGAAGAGAAAAAAACTTTGTGCTCAGGATCTCTGTCAGACAAAGCAGCTCCTCCCCTCTCCCAGTTTGCTCTAGTTTCAAGAGGAGACACTTCATGTGGAATAAGTATTGGCTGGTTAACTTATAAAGCTCTGTAAATAAAGAATGAAGAGCAAAATCTGGAGGCATAAAAATGACAAGCCAAAATGTGCTTGTCTTTGTCTCAGGTCTGTTTTGTCAATGCAAATTGGAAGGGAATCTCTTTCCTCAAGTATTTAATTTCCAGCCCACAACTGCAGTCTACTATCTCACTGACCAGCTCTTTAAATTAGGATGCTATTCCCCTTCTTTCATATGCATTAGGACAAGGACATGTTTTTTGTGCCTTTGCCAGATGAACTGCGCTGCTATGCACAGCTTGATGTGATATGACACTTCCAGATGCATAAAATATTTCTGTGTTTCAGATGTTTCAGTGTGTCTCTGCATGAAAGCACAGAACAAATCTGCCCAGAGACACAGACTATCAAATTATCAGGATATTGACTCACTACAAAATCACTAGTTGTTGCCCCATCTCTCCTGAATTTTTCCTTTCCCAGTGATGTGGTAGTGCCTCTACAGTGCTTTTTCTTTCTGCTGCCATAGTCTGGCCCGCAGTAAAACTCTAGATTCCCATCATTGCTTCTCCAGCCCATTTAGCAAAGCCAGTGAGTTCACAAGGACATAACTGAACATTCTATCCTGCCTCAAAATCTATCACTATATCCCCAGATTCCTACCCTCTTCAGCCATCATTCCCACTCACCAGATTTTGCCTGATTCAGGGCTTTCCCTGAATGGTGACACATGGTGGGTGACGTGTTCATCTCTTCCCCACTGCAGGCAGCTCTGACATGCTCTTGTCTGTCTCTCAGCAGAACAAAGGTATTTTGCTCAAGATCATGAAGCTCTGGAATTTGAAAGGAAGCTCAACATTCAGTAGCAGGGGGACAGTGACATTACTGGGAGCTTGATTTACATTTTCTGTGCCACTGAGGCACCTCAGCCAAGGACTTCAAAATATCCACCTCAAGCAGGACTACAAAATGATCTTGTGAATCTTGTGTCTGCCAGCTGAAGATGGGTATCTGGGCTAATACAGGGAAGCTGGTGTATCACTGACACTCACCCTTCAAACCTGCTGAAGCAAAATGTTAGAACTTGTGAGAACAACTCAATTGCACTCCAGAAGTTCTCACATCAAAGGACAAATCATTAATCTCTTCTGTATGAGACACTGTGATTTGGTTTTGTACCCGAATCCTGACCTCCAAAGAGTTTCTCTAGCTCTAGGCTCCACACAGACACCGGGGTGTGAGGATTTATATCATCACAGAATAGTTGTGGTTGGAAGGGACTTTTGAAGGTCATGTAGTCCTCCCCTCCGCAGTGAGCAGAGACACGTAGAATGAGATCAGGTTTCTCAGAGCCCCATCCAACCTGACCTTGTTGGTGTCTGGAGATGGGGCAGCCACCAACTTTCTGGGCAACCTGTACCAGAGTTTTACTGCCCTTATTGTAAACAACTATACCTAGTCTAAATTGACCCTCCTCCATTTTAAAACCATTCCCTTTTGCCTCCTCGTAACAGGCCCTGCTCCAAGAGATCCATCTCTTTGTTGTGGAACCCAGACATGTGATGAAGAATGTTTACAGCTCTCTCAAGAGATATTGGAGGAAAGTGTTTGACTGTCTAATTTTTCCCAATGGAAGAATTTGGACCATACTCTCAGGCTCAGGATGTGACTCTTGGGGATGATCCTGTGCAGGGCCAGCAGCTGGACTTAATGATCCTTGTGGGTCCCCATCAACTCAGTCAGTTCTGTGATTCTGTGTAGAGAATATCTCTTGGGACTGTCCAGCACTTCAGTCTGTTTTTACTGGAGGGCGTACCTGGAGCTCACAAAACCCACACCAGAGTGCCTACACACCTTCTGACCTTCATTCTGTATCAGAGGGACCAGTTTCTCTCCTGCAGAAGGCACTTCAGTGAAGAAGACAAACTTTTTTTCTCATTTTGTGGCTAAATACCTGGGTGACATTTACCAGCTTCAAAAGTAAAGATGCAGTGGCTTGGTGTGAACTTCCTGCTGCAGGTGCAGTGCAGACTTCAATTCCAGAGGATACCTGGGGTCTCTCAGTGTAAGAATCTTGATCATTTACTTTTTCCCCTTCCAGTGAATGAACTTTTCTACTTTCCCTTTTTGATCTTTAAGGTTTTTTCATCTATTTGGTAATTCACCCACTTAATCTGAGGAATCCCCTTGTTGCCCTAACATAAGAATATTTTGTTATTTCCTCTAAATGAGGAATCTCTATTATTTTTTTTTTTAAGAAAATGTCAAAACAGGGCTAGTTTAAGTATGTAATCCTGGTGGCTATTTTGAAGACTTGCTGTGGCCTATGATTTGACTTTCAGATTAAATATTGTAAACTGACAGTTTCATTAGTAGATTTAGCTTGAAGAAAAACTCATTTGACCTCATATCTGGTCATTTGAAAATCAGAAATTTAGTGAAAAAACCCTATGTCTCTTGACTGAAAATCCAGATCTTGTTCACTGTGGCAACAGCAGATCTTAGGTGAATGTGCTATGCCATGTAACTAATCTGTGAGCGTGTCTCAATGAAAAACAAAAAGCAGTTTAACATATATGGTAATCAGTGTAATGAGCTGAATTTTATGGCAAGAGAGAACACCCTTGCACAGGAAATATTTGGGTGAAAAAAAATTAAAGAAAGAAAAGAAGCAATGAACCCCTGTAAAATGACCCCTCAAACATTTGAAAAGAAAACAAAAAGGTAAAGTCCTTACCATCACAACTTAAGCAAACATGTGGTAGGTGGGATTAGGAAAAAAATTCCAGGAGAAGCTTTTTTCCTTTTTTTCCCTGTTGCTCCTGGAAGGCATCACTTCCACTCCTGGGCCATGTGACCCCTCCTATATAAGCAAACCTGAACTAACTCCACTGATCTATTTTGTTTGCAATTCTGTTCAAAGAACATTTTCCACATTCTCACTCAAACTCTTCTTCCCAAATTTGAGGAAGAAGCTCAATAGCTTCAAGAACAGAATAGCTCCTAGCAACCTGAAGTTGTCTTGCTCTGAGCATACATGGAGTCTAGCGCATGGTATCACCAAAGAAGAGTCTCAAAATAAGTATCTTGTTATAAAGAATGTTTGGAACAGCTTTGTGACAGATAAATGTCATGAATCATAACTGCGCTAAATTTGTCATACAGAGTTTTACTTCCAAAAGTTTGTCAACTCCTGTTGATAATTGCTTTCTGCTCTGAAGATCTATTTTAAGGCTGAACTAGTGAAGTTGTGTGTTGCCTTTGCCAGTGTTTCCATCAGCAGACCTTTTTTTATCCTGTTCTTTCACATTGCTTCAGGCAGTCTGAACACTTGCAGATGCCCAGTGTAAGTACAAGATCTGTGTTGCCAAATGAATTAATTGGGTTGCCTCTTAAACTTTGCCAGCTGCCAATACTGCATAAAGCTGCAAAGACTAATGGGTACAGTGGAAAAACAAACATAAAGGGTTACCACTTTCTTGGCAAAGCTGTTGATGAGGACATATCACTTGAATCTTGGAAGCTGATTTTCTGTCAGATACTCCCACACTTTGTGGGCAGAACTGTCACAAGCAGATCTGACTGAAGACTTATTTTTCTTTTTTTCTTTTCTAGAATACTGACATTTCATTCTTTCCTTTCTTTTGAAATTATGAGTGTAACTAATATTGCATCTCAGATTTGCTAACATTGGAAGTGAATGCTTTCCATAAGACAAACAGCAGTATCAGTCTCTCGGATCTTTGCTGGTTTGGAGCCAAGGTGATCCTTGACACCTTCCTGCTTGCCACAGTGCAAGGATGAGATGCCCTGACTCCTCCAAACTGTGTGGCAGAATAGGTGTCCACATCTCCACCACTTAAATTTTAAAAACTACATAGAACTTCACAGCATTTCAGTATCAGTCTCAGAAATTATAATACTTGGTTTTTGTGAACTTGCACTAATTGTCCAGTGTGAGGGTGGATTGACACCACTGGTTGACACCTCTTTGCATGACAAAGCTTCATGGTGAGAAATATAACCCAAATATGCTCCTATAGCTGAACATTTCATCAAATTGACATTTTTGTCACACCTGTACTGAATTTCTCAGTACTCACCGCTTCTTTGCCTTGAATTTCTTTGTGTTTTGAGGTTGTTTTTAACAGGGGATGAAACGTGTATTAAATACCTGATACTCATACTCAAGAGAGAATAAAAATACGTTATTTTTGATTTGATTTTATTCAAGCCCTGTGGTCATTCTGTGTGCTTGTTGGAAGAGCACGAGCCATGTCTCTCAAGCTTTTTCTGTCTGAGAATATAATGCTTCCTTGGGAAAGAAATGAGAACAATATTAAGAAACTGATGGTTTATTTGGATTTGTGCGGAAAATCTGTTTCAACAGTTTATCCATAGAGACATCATATGGAGCCACAGCAAAGACTAACATAACAAGAACTGTAACTATGTGTTTTTCATGTACCAGTCTGAGTTGTTCTGAAAGTGGAATGGATGTTGGAGAACTAGGTAGGAATAAACTTATTCTCAGTGGAAATTCATCAATCTAAATTAGGCATGATTGTAAAATGTTTGGCTTGTTTTACAAGTATTTTGTAATTATAGCTTAAATAAATAAATAACTAAAACACAACTAAAATTTTGAGTATATTAAATAGTACACTCAAATTTTTAGAAACACTCGAGTTTTTCACAAAATGTCTTTCTAACCTACTAAACCACTCATTTTTAAGAATTTCGTATACAAATAAACTCCTCCCTCCCCAAAATTTTAGTAAGAAATGTTGAACTGTTTCTGCCTTACACTTGGCGGGTGTGTACTGACATTAAAACCATGTTGCTGAAGATTATAAAAGCAAAATACAGATGAATTGTAAATGAAGTTCAGAGATGAGCACAAAAGATAAAACTCCATCTGCATTCACTGACTGAAGTTCAGGAAAACACCTGAAGCTGACTGAAAGCCTTCTGCTGAATTGAGTGAAGCCAGGTGATTACCACAAGACTGCAAAACGGAGGCAGCTTCGTAAGTGGCAACATTCTGGAAATTGTAATAAACACTTGTTTACAGCTGAGAACCAGAAAACATCAGGAAAAGCCTGGGAAGGAATTTAGGAGGCATCTCAGTGCAAACACTGAAAATCTTAAATATCTTGTATTAGAGTATCTGCAGATTCTAACTCGATTCATCTGCAGTGAGATTGATTAATGCCATTAGAAGTAGCTGTTTAAGCAGCCTTCTGATGCTGTGCAACACCATCGTCCCCCTCACACACGTGCTTTTCTTTGATGCCAGTTTTCAGAATAATTTTAGGCATATGCTGCCTTCAGTAGTGGTGTATCAAATTGTCATTTTAACCTTCACTACACTGTTTTGCATTCAAAATGCAGATTTCAGTAGTCAGCGTTCAGATTTTAATAGTGGGAATTAAACACTAAACAAGAAGTATTTCTAACCTTCAGTATCTTAGTTCTCTATAGACACATTTTGATTTCCAGACATGGTATTTGTTAACAGTCTTTAGAATAGGAAGAAGACCCCTTTGTAGGCTCAATTATTGTTTAAAATGGTGGTTGGGAAAACAAACTTTTTTAAACGAAGGCTTAAGCCTCTAGCTGTTATGGCCAAGGAATATTCCATATCATATCAACATCAGGGTTATGGAGACTGGAGGGCTGCCTTTGCCACAGTTGCCATTGTGCAGAGATTGCCTGGGCATCATTCTGCTGGGGACAGGTGGTGAATGATTGTGTTTGTATCACTTTTTCTAAAAAAAAACTTCATTCTTATTAAATGGGCTTCACCTTGGCCCATGGGTTTGCATCCTCCATGAGAGAGTGGCTCCATGGGTGCTTAGCTGCTGACCTGGGTCAACCCACAGCAACCACAGAGCATCTAGATGAGTGACCTGGTTTGAGGCTTTTTGTTCCCTCCTAAACGTGGAAGTCACAAGAGTATAATTAAACTTAAATTCCAGGAAAAAAAATAGACCATCAAAAAGATCTTGCTGTATATTTCCTTATACCACCTAAATCCTATTAAGGGACAATTTAGAGAGTGTATGAATTATGAATGATTACCAACTTATTTTCTCTGAACAATGTATTTCTTTCATTACTGCTGTATAATTTTAGCCTTTAGGTGAAAAAAAATCATATCGTGTTTATATTAATTATATTGCACACTTACTGTATAATAGCTTATCTTTACAAGAGCTCCACAACTCTTCAAAAGTATTAATTTCATTTTCTGTGTCTCCCAAGGGAAGGGGTTGATGTCAGCAAAGCAAAGGGCTATGGACCAATTCTGATTGCCCAGCATTCAGTTTTCAAGCTAGAGGTTATACCCATGCAAGATCAACGAAAGTGTTTCATTTGGTGTCTCTGCAATCAACAAGTGATTTAATACAAAAAAGGACAGCCTGAAAGTTCCTGATTCAAAGGTTTTAGCACATGTGTTTTGTTGTGGTAGTATATACCCTAAAAAGAATCATTGAGTTACCATGGACTATTCTCAAAGGAATCGGGAAAGTCAAGCACTGATATCCTGATGGTTTAATTTTCTGTCTTAAGTTATGCATAAATTACTTTTGTTTGTGTATGTGTATCTTTAAAATAAAAAACACTTTTTGTGTCATGTGTTTAGTTGACAGGGTATTTCATTGCCTTGTAGGCACCTGCACTTTCCTATGAAAAACTGTAAGGACACCTATTCAAGCTGTGCTATGGATAATACAACCCAAATTAAGTAGAATTGATGTTTGTTATTCAGAAGGAAATTCTCCCTATTTCCATTCTCCCCATGAAAGCAGCAGCTTCTCTTTTTCCACCATCTTTAGTTGAAGTAAAGCCAAAAGATATCCGCAAAGTCCTGTCATCCATGACAACATCTCTACTAAAAACAGGGGTAAAACTTTGTTCCAGGCATCCTAAACTAGTAATAATGTTGTGCAGAACAGCTATAGTGTAAAATTTGAAAATTGTTTTCCTTGCTGCATACAAGAGGCTTCTGTGATGCTTTTTTCCTTTTATTTTTGTCACATGGGATTTTATTTTTATGTTTTATATTAATGACTGATTTTGGCCCAAGTAAAAACACAGGACTGTCTCGATGTTGTGCTGCTTTTCACTGCATGTGACCTTGAAACTGCAAAACAGAGAAGCAGATGTGCAGGGAGGAGCAAGAAACACCTGCCTTAATGAGAACTCCAATCTTCCATGTGCTTCTAATGGTTTTAGCTTTCCAGTGATCAAGGGTTATTGATTTTCCTTCTCTTCTTTCCCCGTGTTGAGACCCTCTTCTGTGAGCCAAATGCTAAGAAATAGCATCAGCAGAAATCCTTCTTCCAGCACAGGCAAGGGGAACCATTCAGTTTATGAAGGATTTTAACTGCATTTATTGCTGCTGCTCCCTTTTTTGTTGTTGTTGTTTTGATTGTTTGTTTGTTTTTTGTTAATTGTAAGTGCCTATAAAAAAGCACTGGGCACCATCTGCAGTACAGCAAACCAAAAGGTGAATGTTCAGTGCTCCCTGGGCTCCAAAATAACGCTGGGGCTGCGGCGGCAGCACCCTGCATTATTCAGCATCAGGCACCCTCAGACTGACGCTTGTTGGTAATTCCTTTGCTCGGCCTTTCTTTGTTGTCTCCATGGCAACTGTTTCCATTGCCAGGAGCATCTCTGGGGCCCGGCCTTGCTCGCACACGTCTCAGCTGCTCCTCTCCGAACGCTGCAATTTAGTAGCTGTGGCGTCTCTATATTTAGATGCCTTGTGCTCTCTGTATTATTTATCACTGGGACAAATCACAGAATCACAGCACCACAGGATGGTTTGGGTTAGAAGGGACCTTCAAAAGCCATCTTGTTCCAAAACCCCTGCTGTGGGCAGGTACACCTTCTGCTAGTCCAGGATGCTCAGAATCCCATTCAGCCTGGCCTTGAACCCTTCCAGGGATGGGGTGTCCTCAGTTTCTCTGGGCAGCCTCTGCCAGTGCCTCACCACCCACACAGGGAGGAATTTCTTTCTTAATTAGAGTTTAAACCTAGTCTCACTTTCAAGCCATTCTGTTATTCAAGCCTTGTTCTGTCTCTACATTCCCTTCTCAAAAGTCTCTCTCCAGCTCACTTGGAGCCCCTTTAGGTGCTGGAAAGGGCAGTAAGGTCTCCCTGGAGCCTTCACTTCCACAGGCTGAACAACCCCAGCTCTCTCAGCCTGTCTCCCTAGCAGAGATGCTCCAGCCTGTGATCTCCATGGCCTCTGGATTCACTCCAACAGGTCCATGTCCTGCTAATTTTGAGAGCTCCAGGGTAGGACACAGCAGGAAGAGTCTCATGATGTTCGTGGTGGCCCTGGCTAGCGTGGGCTGTGTGGCTGCCTTCCTTTAGGGAGTTCACAGCTGGAGTTCCCTCTGTGCAGCCCATCCCACTCTGAGGAGTCCATGGGTACTGGTTGTGAGCATCAGCCTTCATATCACTTGTCTGCTGGCTCTGCTCCCACACTGACCTCATTTTCCATGGAAAATGACCACAGAGAGATGTCATGGAAGACACTGGCAGGAGTGCAGCCCCACTGGCCCTGGTTTGAGTGATTAAACCCAAACCCAGAAGTTTAGACTCTCAGTCTCTGAGTTTCCCATGGTATTGCTTATTCACAGCAACACATTGTAAAATATCCTACAAGGTATGGATGCATATGTGAAACACCCTCACTAGATGTAAAACCAATTTTTAAGTGCTTTAACACAAGAATCTCTGAATAACATCCCACGTTGTATGTTATTCATCCACTGGAAATACTGGGAACACTTCCCCATACACTTTTCTGTAAAAAGAAGTCTTTAAGGAGAGTTGTATTGAAAAAAGAAACACAACATTTTTAAATACTAAATTCTATAGTTCTATTTTAGCAAATATTATCAGTCAGGTTAAATATATGAAAAAATAAGTTTCAGAAGAATCCATGAGATTCTAAGAATCCATGAGGTTTCTAAGAAACTCTTACATTCTGAATTAGTCTCTGCCATTTGATCTTTAGCTTGATAAACTCTCAGTGTTCAACTGTGGTTTCACAGAAAGACAAATTATTATTTGTTTTATAGCAGAATCCAAAGTGACCTGGAAAGGTTTCTTTTCTTCTCTATTATTTTTTTCCTACCTATACAGATTAGGTGCATCAATTATAAATTTCAGATTTGGCTTGGATTATTTTAGAATGTCTGCTGAACTGCAACATGAAGTAGGACACTACTTGAGAACTACATTAAAATACAAGCTTTTGTGCAAAAATTATCATGTCCTCTTTTTCATGCCTATGCTAAACAGACAGACCATTGAATCACAATTTAAATTGTTTTTATCACTTCTTCAGATTAAAAAAAGAAAGGTATTTTTTCTGGTTGGTTTGTCGGGGGGGATGTGTTGTGCCTTTTCTGGTGCTGGGTTTGTTTTTTTTCCTTTTATCTCCTTTATATAGCTCTGGAGCAAAAATGATAAATCTTGAGAATGTGTCTTAAAGAGGAATGCATATATAGCCCAGCTCTGATTGAGAAACCTGCATGTCACACTAATTCCTTCCCAAAGATTCTTCTTGTACCATTGAGCTCGTTAGGATCTGATGCTTTAAATTCTGAAAGGGATAGAGAACCTCTCTAATGAAACTCCCCTTTCTACTTTTACCTTCTCTGTAGCTATATTCATTTGAAGTGTGTTTACTACAGGCCTTTTAGTAATTGCTACTGAAAATTGGTCATCTCAGCACCACTGTTCCAGTGGAAGATCCTGTGTGATCCCCCTTTCCGCAGATGCTGCAGCTCTGCTCCCCACTCCCTTTTCCTCAGCTCCCAGAAAAAAACCAAAAGCTGTCTTAAGTGT
>VYXC01000717.1:25139-39663 GCA_013397175.1 Platysteira castanea
TCGGGGTCTGTGAGCAGGATATGGGGGTGCGGGGATGTTTAGGGGGGCTTTAGGGGTCTGTAGGGGTGTTTGGGGGGGCTTTAGGGGTGTTTGAGGGCATTTAGGGGATGCGGGGGTGTCTGCAGGGGTTTTTAAGGGTGTTTGGGGTTCTGTGTGAGGGGTGGTCAGTGATAGGATGAGGGAGGCCCTTCCCCCTCGGGGTTGGGGTGTGGGATGGGGAAAGTTTGATCCGGCGGCGAGGCGGGAATGACTCAGCCCGGGGGGTAATTACTGCCCGGGCTAATTGTGAGGGGAGCTCATTAAGGGGGGCAGGGTTGGCATGGATGGATATTCCCAGTCCTGGATGCGGGAAAGTCGCGGCACCTTCCAGCAGGGGATTCTGCGTGCTGGGAATTCTGGCGGAGCCCTCATTAGCATAATACGCGAATAATTAATCAAGCGGCTCAATTAACGCATTAATAATGATTAATGAAGGGGTGGAATGCAGGCAGGGCCATGTACCTGTGGGAGGTGTGCTGCTCCCAGGGTCACCTGCAGCTGTGTCCCGGTGTCCTGCTGGTGCCATCCCTCCCTCCGGGCTGCTCAGGGAATCCCAAAATTCCAGAATTCCTCTCAGGAGGAGCCCTCCAGCGCCGTTCCCGGGCTGTTGCACTGCGGATGGGCCCCGATTTCATGCAGCAGTTTTGGGTTTCCATGTCCATTATCAAAAATCCCGGGCCTGTGCGAGCCCACCGGGAATTCCGGGAACACGAGGCTTTCCCAGGGCGGGTTCTGTGCTGGTGTTTGTCACCTGCCCGGGTGACCTTGGAGCGGTTCCTTCATTCTCTCCTTTCTCCCTCCGTTCCCAAACGCGGAGCTGGGTGGCCCCGCAGGGGATAAGGCTTTGGGGATAAGTACAAGGATTAAATTCCTTTGGTTTATTTAAGGGGGAAAAGGGGAAATTTTCCCGGATTTCAGTGTAGGGAGCTCTGGATTCTGGTGTTGTCCCGGGGGGGGGGTCACGTTGTGCTGATGCTCCCGAGCCCCAAATCCCTCCCTGGAATTGCTGAAGCGAAAATTTGGGAGGGTTTTTCACCCCTGATTCCTGAGTTTTCCAGGGGAAAATGCCTAAAGAATGGAAAAACAGGGAAGGGCACGGGTGGTGAGGATGGCAGGGATGTGGGAACTGCGTGCCAGTGCTCCGGCTGGATTGTCCCCTCGGTGTGGTGCAGAGAGCTCTGCTCCCGGATTTTCCAGGGATTGGGGTTTTTTGGAAGGATTGAGGTTTTTTAGAGCGATTGGTGGCTTTTTTGAAGGGATTGGGGTTTTTGGAGGAATTGGCATTTTTGGAGGGATTGGGGTTTTTGGAGGAATCAGCATTTTTGGAGGGATTGGGGTTTTTTTGGAGGGATTGGGGTTTTTGGAGGGATTGGGGTTTTTGGAGGAATTGGGGATTTTTTGAGGGATTGGGGTTTTGATGGCTTGGGGGTTTAGGGATTATGGAATGACTCGCAGCCCCAGCTATCCCTCCCCCATACCCTCATTTCCCAGCCCTCAGAGAAGAGGGAGCTGCTCAGGAATTCCGTAAGGAACAAGGGAATAAAGTTTAAAGCCGGGAATTGCTCGGAGCAAGAATCCGAGGCGCTTTAGGAGGGAGGAAATCCAGGGATTGCCGCTCCGGCAGCCGCGCAAACTCCCGCACGGAACGAGCAGTTCCCATTCCCCGAGGACCGAGCGGTTCCATCGGCTTTCCTGGGAACGCTCCCACTCGGGATCAGCCGGGAACCCCGCGGGGCGTTGGATGGGGACGAGCTGAAAATCTCACTGACCTCCCGCCGCATCCTCGGCGTGTCCGGGCGTTGCCGTGGCTACGGAGCATCGATCCCGCGGCGGAGCCGGGAATGCGCCGGGATGATCCCGCGGGGTCGGGGCTGGGAGGGGGCTGCGGGGGCTGCGGTGCCGCGGTGCAGCCGTGCAGGGCGCAGGCTCCAGCGCCGGGTCCTAGCGCCGGGATCCGCCTCACCTGGAGCGAATGAGGTCCCGAGGGAGCGGCTGGCAAGGGAAAAGGGGGATTGGGAGGAGCCTTGTGGCTCTGCGCGATTCCCTGACGGGAGGGTGGAGCTGGGAAAGGGACGGGGTGAGAGGGGACGGTCCCAAGTTGTGCCGGGTTTAGGCTGGATATTGGGAAAATTCCTTGGTGGAAAGGGTTGTCCAGCCCTGGCAGTGGTGGAGTCCCCGTCCTTGGAGGGGTTTCCCAGCCCTGTGGATGTGGCACTTGGGGACATGGGTCAGTGGTGGCCTTGGCGGTGCTGGGGGGATGCTTGGACTCAGTGGTCTCTGAGGAATTTTCACCCTAAACCACTCTGTAATTCCATGGAAATTGGTGTGGGATCCCTGCAGCGCTGGCCTGGGTGACACCGTGTCCCCCCTCTGGTTCGTGCTGTTCCCAAGCCACCTGGTTGGGTGGCCTCATTTTGGGTGCTGGATGTCCCTAATTTGGAGAGAGAGCTGGTGAAGCTCTGCAGGGGGGCACTTGGGACAAGGGGTGGAGGGACAGGACACAGGGAATGGCTTCCCACTGGGAAAGGGGAGAGTGGGGTGGGATCTTGGGAAGGAATTCCTGGCTGGGAGGGTGGGGAGGGGCTGGGCTGGAATTCCCAGAGCAGCTGGGGCTGCCCCTGGATCCCTGGGAATGTCTAAGGCCAGGTTGGATGGGGCTTGGATGCACCTGGGGTAGTGGGAGGTGTCCCTGCCCATGGAAAGAAGGTGAAAATGGATGAGCTTTGAGGTCCCTTCCAACCCAAACCGTTCCATGACCCCAGGATTCTGATTCAGATCCCAGGCTGACTTTTGGGGTCCCCTGGGAATGTTCAGGGCTTGGAGGGGAATTTAAAAAGTCTCAAACTCGCTCGGGATTTATTTTGACGCAATAAAGACCAAACCCCAAACGCTGGTTTAGGATTTCTCTCCTGAACTGTTTCCTGACAAACTCACCTGCTCCCTCCCGACCCCAAAATCAGCTTTGTGGAGGAATTTCACCGGGAGATGTGCACAAAAAACACATCAAAATGCATTAAGGTGGAATTTTGCTCCTGCTGGATAAACAGTGGGATTTTCTGAAGGGTTTTAACCTTCCCCCTCCTCGTTCTCCTTGAGCTGAGGGTGTTCCAGCTGCTCGGCAGGGGGCTGGCATGTATCCCAGATCCCAGGGAAAAGCCTGGAGGTTGAGAGGGGATATTTATGGACTTCTTTTCTCAGTGGTGACGAGTTAGAGAGTTTGGGCAACAGAAAATCCACGTGGGTCCTGCAGAGCGATGGCCGGAGTGGTTTGTGGGGGGATCCGCATCCTGGGAAGTGGAGTGGGAGGCGCTGGGAATCCCTGGAGGAGGGATGGGTGGCCCTGGGAATCCCTGGAGCTCTGTGACACCTGGTGCTTCCTCCCAGGAGAGTGAGGATCGCTCCAGCCCCGGCCAGGTGTGACCCTGACGTGTGGAGGATGCTCTGGGCTGCTCCATCCCAGTGTCCATCCCAGTACACGGCTCCATGGAGTCACTGAGCAGGAGTGGGAGCACAGGGCAGTGCCTCCGGCCTGTGGTGATCCTGATAAATCCCAAAATATCTGGGAAGGGGTTTGGACCGGGTCCTGCTTCCCCAGTGCCAGTCCCATCCCTGCTCAGTGCACCAGGAAGTTTTTTTCTGAGGTTTAATCAGATTTTGGGTGTGTTTCCCTGGAAAAGGGGTTGCTGGAATTCCTGGAAGGCCTAGGAAGGTTTATTGATCCTGGGGTTGTTTTCAGCTGGAGCAGCAGTTCATCCCGACATGGCAGTGCCCGAGTTTGAGGAAAGATTGGGATTGTTCCCTTTGGGACAGAGCAGATTTAGCCCCAAATCCGTAGGTTGTGGCAAGGGTGGAGCAGCCAAAGCCCTGCTGGAGGTTGGGGTATTCCCAGAGGGCCCTAGGCTCATCTCACAGGACTTTAATTACCAAAACTTCCCATATTCCCATGATTCTGGCACTAATAAAGCTCCTGTCCCACCTCAGCTTCTTGTCTTGGGCTCAGGACCTTTGCAGGTCTCAGGATTCTTTCCGTCAAGGGTTCATTTTCATCCCAAATCCAAGTAGTGAGTAAAGCAGGAGACGGTGAGCGGTGCCTGTGACTTTGTTGTGTTGAGAAGTGGGATATCCTGGAAGGTGCCAGCAGGATATCCATGAAAACCTGGGACTCGCTGTCCTTCGGGGTCACTGGGGCCTGGTTTGGAATGGGAAATGGATTTGGGTTTTCTGTAGTGATGGAGTCGCCATCCATGGAGGGATTTGGGTTGGAAACTGGGAAAATTCCTGCCCAGGGCAGGGAGGGAGTCCCCATTCCTGGAGGGATTTACCAGCCTTGCGGATGTGGCACTTGGGGACATGGTCAGTGGTGGCCTTGGCAGTGCTGGGGGAGCAGCTGGACTCGATGGCCTCAGAGGGCTTTTCAGGTTGGAGGATTCCACGATTCTATTCCACAATTCCATGATTTTCAGCACAGGATTGCCAGAGAATCTGCGGCTGCCCTGTCCCTAAAAATGTTCCAGGCCAGGTTGGACGGGGTTTGGAGCAGCCTGGGACAGCAGAAGGTGTCCCTGCCCATGGCAGGGGTGGCACTGGGTGGGCTTTGAGATCCCTCCCAACCCCCACCCTCCTGTGATCCTAGGAAATTGTGTTTGTGTGGAAGAAATTCCCTCGTGCTGCAGTTTAACATGAAAAACTCTGGCTGGGGAGAAGGAGAAGGAGCTGCCTGATGTTTGTAATTTTCTTTTTAAATTAATAACTCCTCTTCTGCTCCACCTGGGAGCAAAGCCTGCCTGGCATTCCCTAGTATTTTCCCGGTTTTGGGTCCGTCCTGCTATTCCCAGAGCTCTGTGGGAAGAGCAGTGGGGAGTTCCCATCCTCTGAGGGGGTGCTGTCCCACACCCCCTGTTCCCATCTGAATTCCTGCTGAAATTCCATGGCTGTTTCCCGGTTTTCCTTGCACTCAGAGGGTGCTTTCTTGAATTTGAGTTCCCTCTTGGCATTCCAGCCTCTCCTTGGAAGCCAATCCCTGCTGTCGCTCCATGGGCTGAGCACCCTCCAAGTGTTTGTGTCCGTGGCTTTTGTCCCATTCCTGGCTGCTCCCTGGCTCTGGGATCAGCCAGGATCCCAGAGGAGGGTTCTGTAGGGAAGAGGAGTAGCAGAAATCCTTTAGAATTCAGGGATTAGGAAGAAATCTTTCCCTGTGAGGGTGGGGAGGCACTGGCACAGGGTGCCCAGAGAAGCTGTGGCTGCCCCTGGATCCCTGGAAGTGTCTGAGGCCAGGCTGGACGGGGCTTGGAGCACCCTGGGATAGTGGGAGGTGTCCCTGCCCATGGCAGAGGGGTGCAATTGTTGAGATTTAAGGTCTCTTCCCACCCAAACCATTCCATGATTCCATGATAGGTATTAAACCAGTTTAGAAGATTTAGAAAATCTAAATTATTTTATCTGTAGAAGGAAAAGCCTCCTCTGGCACTGGAAGCTCACCGTGCTTCCCTGGGAGCAAATATCACCTGTGTCACCTATTTACAGAGTCATGGAATGGTTTGGGTGGGAAGAGACCTTAAATCCAACAATTCCACCCCTTGCCGTGGGCAGGGACACCTCCCACTATCCCAGGGTGCTCCAACCCCCGTCCAGCCTGGCCTTGGGCACTTCCAGGCATGGGGAAGATACCGGAGAGGATCCTTTGGATCCTGAGTGGAGCTGGGATCCGCAGCTGAGGGAAGGGGGTGTTTGTTTATTTTGGGGGTCTCTTTGTCCCGCAGCTGTTGGTACACCCTCCCCTGCTCTGAATCCCTTTGGTTTGGGTGGTTTTCACTCGATTTTTGTTGGGATACTGCAGGTTTTGGCACCAAATGTCCTCACTGTCCCCGGAGCTGCCGCGGCCGAGGGGAAGGAGAAGGAGCTCGTCTTCTTTGTAGCTTTTTGGGGTATTTTGGGTGGTTTTGGTGTGTGTGATGTTTCCTTTAAACCAGCATGGAAAGGGGAAGCAGACAGAGCTCTGGTGACCCGGGGTGACTCTGGTTGAGCTCCTGGTGGTCCCAGTGAGAAATTCCCAGTTTCCAGCTGGGTTTTGGGTCGTTTATCGCAGTTGTGCGTTGTTAAATCTCCTTCCCTGAACACCAGTGATGGCCACTGGCTTCATTCCGTGGGACATTGTGGCCTTCCTCTCCCTGGATGTGCCATGCTCGGTGGCATGTCTGTTTTTTTGGGGTGTATCCATTGTTTTCTCGCTCTTCTCCTGGTTCCTGAAGCCAGATTCCAGCTCAGGAGCAGGTGTTGGGTCACTTTTCGATCCTGGAGGAGGCTCATCGGGCTCCTCCAGAGGGGCAGCTCTGATCTCTGCTCCCTGTGACCCCAGGGAACAGCTGGAGCTGTGTCAGGGATGCTTTAGATGGATAAATCAGGAAAACATTCGTCATCCCGAGGGTGCTGGGGCACTGGAACAGCTCCCTGGGGAACGGGCACATTCCCAAGGCTGCCAGAGCTCCAGGAACGTTTGACCGACGCTCTCAGGGATGGGGTGGGATTGTTGGGATTGCCCTGTGCAGGGAAGGAGTTGGATCCGTGATCTTGTGGGTCCCTTCCCAC
The DNA here is from genome assembly GCA_013397175.1 of Platysteira castanea. Classification (NCBI taxonomy): domain Eukaryota; kingdom Metazoa; phylum Chordata; class Aves; order Passeriformes; genus Platysteira; species Platysteira castanea. The sequence goes on from VYXC01000717.1 coordinate 31,764, forward strand.
TCGGGATGTTCCGTGTGTTGGGGCGCTGGGCTGGGACTGGACAGTGGCCGGTCCTGGTGGCTCCCAAATCCCCTCGTTAGCCTGAAACAGTGCCCAGAAAAGGGGTGAGGGCATTAATTTGGGATCTGTCAGCTCAGCCAGGAACAATGGGACACAATGGGACACAGTGTCACCTGTCACAGCCTGGCGCAGGACAATCACTGATCATTAAAGCCGCCCGTAATTAACCCCTGGGGCTCCATCCACCCACGATTGCTGCTCACCTGTACCCGGAGATTTGGGACAAATCCTTCTCCAGGGCGTTGTTTCCCCTCAAAATTCCTCCGCGAAGGGAAGAACAAGCGGGACAAGCTTTGTCTGGGGTCACGGCGGGCGCGATTTGGGGTGTCCCTGCCCGGTGCCCACCTCAGGGCGAGCAGGAGGAGAGGCCCGAGTGTGGCCGGGGGCCGTGGCCGCGCCGGTGGCTCCTGCGGGGAGCGTTAGGACCCAGCGAGCCGCCGGCGCGGTGACAAGTCTGGAGCGGCACTGGCGCAGAGTGGCTCCATCGGCAGCGCTGGAATTCTCTGTATCCCCCTCCCTCGGAGCATCCTCGCCCAGAAAAGGGATTCCCTCCCTCTCGTACCGCCCGGCAGAACCTCGGGGGGAGGCGGGAGCGGGGCGCGGGGATGCTGGGATCGGCCGGGACGCTGGGAAGCGCCGCTGGATGCTGGCGGCCGTGAGCTGGGAGAGCTGCTGGCTGCGAATCGGGAATCTCTGGAGCGCGGCAGCATGGCCCAGGGCAGGAGGCACGCGTCCGGCCGGGTAAGGGGGCGGTGGTGGCGGCGGGGGGGGCTGACTCAACAGCTCCTGGCTCTGCCGGGTCTTATCGCGACAGATCGCGACGCTGTCGCAGCGAAAATAGCTGGGTTTTGTAGGGAAATCTCGATTGTGCTCCCTGCGCTCCTCGTATCCCTGGAATGTGGCACCTCCCTCGCCGACAATAATGCCGGGAGGGGAGGTGGATGCTCCGGCTTGCACCGGGGCCGGGTGTTGCGGCCGGAGTTACCTGCCCGTGTGGGTGATTACCCCAATTCATAACCGCTCCCGGCGGCCGAGCCTCCGCTCCGGCTCAGCCTCTTCCCGGGGCTCCGGCACAGCCGCTTCGCCGGGGCTGCTCAGCACAAAGATCCCGGCGTGTTTTCCTGCCTGCCGCGGGCTCCCCTCCCTCCGGGCCGCTTTTCCCGAGCTTCCGCGGGCCTGGCAAGCGCTTCCAGGTTTTTCCGTATTGCAGCTACCCCTGGGCTGTGCGGTGCCAGCGGCCCCCCCCGGCCCCGGGCCAGGCCTTGCCCGGGCGGTTCTCTCCCTGTCGCTGTGTCCCTCCGTGGCCGCCGCGGTGACATTGTGTCCCAGACCCGGCCTGGCTGTGCCAACCCGGCAGCGATTTCGGGATGGAGCAGGGGAGGGCAGACCCTTCTCACTGCCCCACGGAACCCCCAGACCCTTCCTTGGCACCGTGTCCTGCCCGCTGTGGGATACGCCAGGCCCGGAGCCGGTGGGATTTGAGCTGTGGCTGAAGGGATTTGGCTGCGGAGGGAGCAGCTCGGGAAAACTTCCCAGCCTGGAGCCTTTTTTGCCCACCCCAGCAGGGTCCGAGTGTGTGTCTGTGTGGGTCTGTGGGGGCTGGAGTCCCCCGCCTGCCCCCCAAACCTCCCTGTTTTCCATGGGGAGCAGGAGGAAGGGGGTGAAATTCCAACCTGATTCCTGACGGCCTGGGGGGGATTGGGGGCTCCAAGGGGGCAGGGAAGGAGCCAAATGCTGGCTCCAAGGGCTGATGGAGATGTGGCTGCAGGACAAGTGGCAGGACTGGGCGTCCCAGTGGGCCCAGGGGGTCCCAGGGCAGCGCTGGACGCTGCAGGCAGGGTGCTGTGAGCAGGTTATCCCTGCTGAGCTCACCTGGATTTTGGAATGGGCACTGCAGGGACCACGGCTGTGCTGGCCCTTCCTGGGGCTGGAGCCACTGGCCACCCCAACCATGTCCCTTCTGGGTTTTAGGGACACCTGCTCCCGGTATCCAGAGACACCCAAACCCTCCCAGTTCATCAGCCTGGAATCCAGTGCCACCATGGTGGTGGGGACTTCATCCCAGTGCCACATTCTGGTGTCCCCCACGGCAGCCACCCTCAATCCCAGGGCGATCCCTCCTTTCCACGGGGATCAACTTGGCACTGACCAGGCTTAAACCCGGAATTCTTCCCAAGTCTTTCCCTCTTCCAGCTTTGTGGGTCGCGCCTGGAATTTGGATTTTGGCAGAGTTGGCTGCTCGGGATTCTCCCGAAACTTTTGATCTGAGCTCTGAGTGACAGTTTGAGGCTTCGTCAGTCTCACCTGCACGGGGGAGGAACGCACCGAATATTCCCAGGGTAATCTGCCGGGAGGGAGCGGAATGCTGAACACCCTGGGATGGAGCACGGGCATGACCCAAATCGCCAGGAATTCATCCCATTTTCAGTGCCTCGGCACCAGGATCTTCACGCAGCAGAGCAGACAGCCTGTGGTTGTCTATCCTGCTTCAAAAAAGGGGAGAAATGGGAAAATGCTGGATTTGGGGAAGTTGTGGGGAGCAGAGTCTCCTGCGGTGGTGGCAGCGCAGCCGAGTCCTTGTCCCTCACCTGGGGCAGGTGTCCCTGGAGTGGGGACAGGCTCCTCCTGGGCCGGTGGCTTCCTCCAGTGAGGGCTGCTGCAGAGGCTCAGCATTGCTGGTTGCTCCTCTGGCTGCCCCATCCCCACCACCTGCCCTGCGCCCTGCTCGGATCTCCCCAGCTGGCCCCCGCTGCGAATCCCTGGATTTCCCATGTACTGGGATTTAGGAGCTGATTCCCACTCCAGACTGAGCGGTGACAGGGCTGTCCCAGCCCTTCTCTGTTCCCGTGTGGCTTCCCACAGTTCTGCTCCTCCCTCCTCTTCCCTCGCTGTCCATACCCCCTGCTCCCAGGAATCCTGAGCGTGTTCCCCTGGGAATGTCGGCACGGCAGAGGGGATCCATGAGGAGCTGGCCTGGGAAGCTGAGGAAATTCTGGGCTGTGTCAGTGGCTGCTGCCGGGCTGTTGTGCCCTGCTGTCCCCAAAGATGACTGTCCCCATGTTTGTGGGGTCTGTCCCCTTCCTCCTTCCGCAGCTGAACAGGGATTGTCACCACAGCCAGGAGGAGTGACCACAGGCGTGTCCATCTCTCCTGTGATGGCCATCAAATCCCCAGCCACGGTCACTTGGCTGGGACAGTGTCTGGGAATGCCCATCCCACCTGCTTCCAGCTGGGACAGTTCTTCCTCTTGTAAAACCTGGATTAAGCGCTTTGGTTTTATGGGAATTCCAGTCGGGGGTTTATCCATTGGATTGGAGCTTGAAGTGTCTCACGGACCAATTTCTGATTAATTGGAAACAGGAGGTGGAGACCCATTTCCTGCTCCTGAGGGATGGGATGTGGTGGGGGAGATTCATTCTGGGCTCTCCTTCTTTTCCCAAGTGTGAAAGACTCAGGAAAAGTTTCCATGAAAGTAGTGCTGATTAGCAAATGTCCTTCAGGGCCAGTCTGGGAGAGCTGGGAATGTCCAGCCTGGAGAAGGGAAGGCTCCAGGGAGACCTCAGAGCCCCTTCCAGAGCCTAAAGGGGCTCCAGGAGAGTTGGAGAGGGACTGGGGACAAGGGATGAAGGGACAGGACCCAGGGAATGGCTTCCCCTTCCCCTGCCAGGGCTTGGAGGGTGTCACATCCCATGGATCTCACCTGGCTGCAGGTGCCAAATGGAAACCGGGAGGGATAAAAACTCCTGGTCCAGGAACCTTTCCATTTACTGGGGGTTTGGGATTTTCCTGTGGGCTTCTTGTTTCCTTGGAGCTCCGCTCTCATTTTCCATCACGCCTGGGACACGATTTTCCAGGTGTTTGCAGGATGTTGCTGCAGCCCTGGCAGCTGGAAGGAGCCAAAATTTTGGGAAATTTTGGGTCAGGAGCACTGGTTTTGCCCTTGAGGTGTTGGGTTTCTCGGTTTAATCCGAGATTGTTTCGGTTTCTGCTGGTTGTATTTGGAAGAAGCCTGGAATTCAGGCTTGTGGGAAAACCCACATCCCTGGTTTTAGTCACAAAACCCCAAACCCGGTGGGTTCACTCTGCATCCCCACCTCGGGAAGCGACGTGCAAGGGAAGGGGATGGTTTGTTGGGATTCCAGGAGCTTCCAAAGTCCCCTGGGTTCTTCCACAGGCTGGGAATTCCCTGAATCTCCCAAAGGGGTGTCGGGCTGTGGCTGAGGTTTGTCTGCAGGGCCTTCCCGGCCGTTCTGGGTGAAAGAGGCTCTGTTTTCCTGGGATAAAGAATGGATTCTTTGGCTGAAGTCAGGCCCAGAGTGACCAAAACTCCACATTTCTGCACAGTGACCGGAACCAGTGACACGTGGGGTGGGGGAAATGCCAAACTGGCCCCGTTTTTGGGAGTGCTGGGAGGTCGGGATGAGCGGGAAGATGGAGCTGAGCAGGACAGGGAACATCCACATCTTCTCTTGGATAGAGGCAGTGGGATTGAAAGGTGTCAGGGTTTGAGGAGAGGGGCTTTGGACACAGGCATGGAGGGACAGGACACAGGGAATGGCTTCCCACTGGGAAAGGGGAGATTTGGGTGGGATATTGGGAAGGAATTCGTGGCTGGGAGGGTGGGGAGGCCCTGGCACAGGGTGCCCAGAGAAGCTGTGACTGCCCCTGGGTCCCTGGAAGTTCCAAGACCAGGCTGGATGGAGCTTGGAGCACCCTGGGATAGTGGAAGGGGATGGAATTGTTGAGATTTAAGGTCCCTTCCCACCCAAACCATTCCAGGATTCCATGATTAATCTGTTCTACTCGGGCTGATTGCAGAGCAGGAGGCGCTGGGGGTGGATCCCAACAAATTCCCTGTGGTTTCAATAATCCCGAGGAATTCCTCATATCCATCACCTCACTGCTGCTCCAAGAGCACGGATCACCTGGATAACCACACCTGAACCCGGGTACATCCCGGGATGTCACGCTTGGAGTATCCTGGTGCCCGCTGAAATGTAAATATGGATGTAATGTTTATGATAGGATCATGGAATCATGGAATTGTCGAGGTTTTAAATCCCTCCAGGGGTGGGGCCTCCATCTGTGCCAGGGCTGGACAGTCCTTCCCAGGAGGAATTTTCCCAGTATCCAACCTAAACCTCCCCTCAGGCACAACCTGAGGTAGTTTCCTCTCTCCTGGATCATGACAGTCCCACCTGGAAAGCTGCTGGACTTTCCCACCCACATTCCAAGATGGGATCCCCCGAATCCGGGCATGGAGGAGTGCCAGGAACGCCGTGGGGGCCACCAGATCCCAACAGTGTGACGGGATGGGGCAATGACCTGTGTGCCACACAGTCCGTGTGCTCCTGGGCATGAATTCCCAGGCTGGAAAACCATGGGAACGCTGATACCATGGGAAAAGATGGAGCACACAAGTTGGTTAAGGCTGATGGACTGTGCTGCTCTTAGGGTTTTTTTGCCCCCCAAAGCTCATAGAAATGTTATAAAAAGGGATAAATCAGATTTGTGAGGCTGAAGCACCCACTGATGGCAGCTGTGCCTGGTTGGTGGCTCCAGATCAGGAGCAGAAGGAATCACCCTTGGCCAGCTCCCAAAATAAAACAGGGTGGACGAAGCCAGCGGGGGACGGAGTGGGATTTTACCATCCCCAAATCTGAATTTTCTGCCTATCCCAGCTTCTCAACCCGTGCTTTCCCTGTCTCCCAGGCCTCCAGCACGCCCAGGATGAGCGCGGACGGCGGCAGCAAGCCCCTCAAGGTGGGCTCCCGCGTGGAGGTCATCGGCAAGGGCCACCGCGGCACCGTGGCCTACGTGGGGGCCACGCTGTTCGCCACCGGCAAGTGGGTCGGGGTCATCCTGGACGAGGCCAAGGGCAAGAACGACGGCACGGTGCAGGGCAGGAAATATTTCACCTGCGAGGAGAACCACGGCATCTTCGTGCGGCAGTCGCAGGTGGGTGGGATCCTGGGATCCTCGAGGGAAACGGTGCTTCCTGCCCCAGCTCGGGGAGGAAAAACCAGATCCCTACGCTCTGGTGTCTGCTGGAATATGGGTATGGATGTGGTGTTTGTGGTAGGATCGTGGAATCATGGAATTGTCGAGGTTTTAAATTGTTCCGAGGGTGGGAACTCCACCACTGCCCTGGGCAGCCCTTCCCAGGAGGAATTTTCCCCATCGTTAATATTTTTGGGAATCTGCATCTCCCACAAGGCGGGGAACAGCAGGCTCCAAACCCCAGCTGAACCTCACCTAGGGTGGCTCCGGGCCCCCTCTGCACGATTCCTTGGGGTCCTGCCCATCCCATGGGGTTACTGGGGAATGTTTTCAGATGGATTGGGTGCAGACAGCATGGTGAATTCTTAACGGTTTCGTTCTGCTTCCCAGTGAAGCCCAGCCCGGTGCTGCCCTGAATTTATTACCTGCAGCAGGTGCAGTTTGGGATCGATCCCAGATGTTTACCTGGAAGCAGAGCCAGGGAATTTTAATTAAATTGTGTTTACCTGGGAGGAGATTGCCTTGGTTTCGATAAAACACGTGGTGTGTGTGGGTGCAGCTGCTGGGCGTTGCTGCTCCTGTGCTGCCCCGGGAACCAGGAGCTCCCTCTGGAGCAAACATCCTCCAGGTCAATTCCCTGTGTCACCTTCCAAGGGCAGAGAGGAGCTCCTGTCCCCTCCCTGGCTGGTTTGTGTCCCACCCTCATTGCCAGGACCTTGGCACTGGGTGACAGAGGGAAGCTGAGCACAAAATGAGGGGATTTGGGTCCTGGGGTCCATCCCAACATCCTCTGTCCCTTTGGAAGAGCCTTTGGATCACTGAGGTCAGAGGCTGCAGCAATGGCTCATCCAGGAGAAGCTCCAGGAATCGCAGAGGTTGGAAAAGACCTTTGAGAGGAGTCCGGCTGTCCCCTGCTTTGGTCCCTTTGTCACCAGCTTGAGGCGGGATGAGGGAAAATGATCCCCAATCCTTGAAATAATGGGATAAACACCAGGAGCTGCACCCGCCAGAGCTGGAGGCGAACGTGCCAGGAAGCTTTTCAGGGTTCTATCCAACCCAAACGCTGCAGGAATTGCTGGATGGAGCTCTGCTGCTCTCCTGGGATCACCACGGAGATTTCCCAGGTGTAATTCCACCACACTCCCAGTTCCCCACACGTTAAAACCGGACACGTGGACCCAGCTCCTTTGTCCGTCTCTTCCCAGCTGGGAGAGGCTTTGAGGGGTTTGCAGGGACAAAGTTGGGTCTGCAGGACCGGGAGGGGCCTCAGAGCCCACCCAGTGCCACCCCCTGCCAGGCAGGGACACCTTCTGCTATCCCAGGTGGCTCCAAGCCCCAGTGTCCAACCCAGCCTTGGGCACTCCCAGGGATCCAGGGGCAGCCACAGCTCCTCTGGGAATTCCAGCCTGGCCCCTCCCCACCCTCCCAGCCAGGAATTCCTTCCCAAAATCCCATCTGGCAGTGGGAGCCACCCCCCCTGTGTTGTCACCTCGGCCTCTGTGCAGCGAGTGATGCCCAAGCCCTGCCCCAGATTCCAGATGGGGACACAGCTGGAGCAGAGACGGGAAGCAGGACGGATAAACAGCCCCCAAATCCCCCAAATCCTCTGTCCCAGGGCAAAGCCAGGGGTGCAGGGCTGTCCCAGCCGGTCCAGAGCCCATCCGGAGCCACCCCGGGGCACAGGGAGGGTCCCCGGTGTCCCCCAGCTCCCACCTGGCGGGCACAGGGTGGGGACCCCACCCCTGGCACCCCTTGGCAGCGGCAGGGATGGGCAGAGGGTGCTGGCACAAGGCTCTGGATGGGGCTGGGTGCCTCCCACACCCCTGGAAGTGCCCAAAAT
>VYXC01000717.1:41245-53256 GCA_013397175.1 Platysteira castanea
CTGGGCAAGGGTGGGAGTCCAGACACACCTGCCAGGGATGGACAGGACACTGGGAATGGCTTCCCACTGGAAAAGAGGAGATTGGGGTGGGATACTGGGAAGGAATTCCTCCCTGTGAGGGTGGGGAGGCCCTAGCACGGGGTGCCCAGGGAAGCTGTGGCTGCCCCTGGATCCCTGGAAGTGTCCCTGGGAGTGTCCCTGGAGCACCCTGGGATAGTGGGAAGTGTCCCTGCCCATGGCAGGGGGGATGGGGGTGGTGGAGATTGGGGTGGGATACTGGGAAGGAATTCCTCCCTGTGAGGGTGGGGAGGCCCTAGCACGGGGTGCCCAGGGAAGCTGTGGCTGCCCCTGGATCCCTGGAAGTGTCCCTGGGAATGTCCCTGGAGCACCCTGGGATAGTGGGAAGTGTCCCTGCCCATGGCAGGGGGGATGGGGTTGATGGGATTTAAGGTCCCTTCCCACCACAAACCATTCCAGGGTTTTGTGTCCCCAAGTGCCACATCCACACGGGTTTAAGCCCCTCCAGGGATGATGACTCCACCTCTCCCTGAGCAGCCTGAGCCAGTGCCTCAGGAATCCCCAAATTCCAGGAATTCAGCCCAAGGAGAGCAGTGGAACTGCCCTGATTCCCAGGCCTGTCCAAGAGTTTGCCTTCCTCAGCCAGCAGCTCCCATAAGGAATTCCCTGTTCCCCCAATCCCACACCCCACTGTGCCAGCATCTCCTGCCGGATCCTGACTCTGCTTCACTCCCACTTCCCAAAATTCTCCCGTCCCACTGCTGGCTGTCCTGTGGCTGTGGGGACACCAGGATGGGGACAGGGGTGTCCCTCAGGCTCACGGCTCCCTTTCTGCTCTCTCCACAGATTCCCTGGATGCTGCCAAGGCCAGCAAACTGGTGAGTGACCCTGGCACTTTGTCACCTCTGAGAGGTTTTCATCCCACTGGGAAGAGCACACGGACACACTTTCATGGGATAAAATGCCCACAGAAAAGCAAATTTCTCCTGAAACCCGTGGGAAACAAGGTGTAAAAAATGTCATTTTCAGCCAGGAATCTCTCAATTCCTGAGGGATTATCCAGGGCAGGTGCTGTGCCATGTGTTTGGATCTGAGTTCAGCAGCATTCCTGGCTGCTTCCTTCAAACCCTGACCCTCACGGAATCATGGAAGGGACCTCGAAGCCCCCTCAGTTCCTGCCATGGGCAGGGACACCTTCCACTGTCCCAGGTTGCTCCAAGCTCTGTCCTGGGGCACTTCCAGGGATGGGGCAGCTCTAAGGACCCTCCCATCCCACGGGAAGAGTGCATTCCTTGGGATGAGTGTCTCTCTGTGGCTTCCATGAAAGCGGTGAACTCCTCTGAGTGCCTTCATCCAGGAGCTCCAGTGGCTCCTGGGACATGGATGGGGACGTGCTGTATCCAAACGTGAGGGCTATTTCCTAAGGAATGGGAATCTGCAGCGGGTTCCTGTCCTTGGGAATGGCCAAACAGGTGTGGGGTAGTGAGGAATCATGGAATAGAGAGGCTGGAAAAGCCCTCGAGTCCAGCTGTTCCCCCAGCAGTGCCCAGGTTCCTGGGAAAAGGGTGATCCTGGGATCATAGCAGGTGGATTTGTGTGTTTTGGGGTAGGAACTGGATTCTCCACAGGGATAAACTGGCCCAGCTGGGATTTGGGAAGCAGTGGGAAAGGAAAGGCTGGGGACAAGGGGCTTCTGTGCAAGTGGCACCTGCAGGGCTGGGTTGGGGCACACTGAAGCCCAGCCTCCTGTGCTGCCCTTCCGGATAATTCCCGGGAGTGGGAATTCTGCTCCCCACCCCGCTGTGGGACAGCTGGGATGGGGATGGAGCAGCACCTGGGGGTTTGTCGGGCTCAGATCCCGGGGAACGTGAGCTCCAGCCAATGGAAACGGATTCCCTGCCCTGTATTAGAGGGATTTGGGAAGGTTTTTGGCTTTTCCTGCTGCGTGGGGTGTGATCCATCAGCCCCCGGCACTGCTGGAGCCCTGTGCTCTGTGTGCTCCCTGCCTGATCCTCCTGGTTTAATTCCACCCTGGAATTCATTAAAAGACAAAGAGGATGTTTAGAAAACCTCGGCGTTCTTGAAATCAGGGAATGGGGATTGTTCCTGGAATTTTTTTATGCTGCTGATGTGGAGCAAGGGTCAGGACAGGAGGTGCTGCTCCATGTGCAGCTGCGTTCATGGTTTGGGGTGGGAGAGACCTTAAAACCCATCCAGGGACATTTTCTACTATCCCAGGTGGCTCCAAGCCCCATCCAGCCTGGCCTTGGACACTTCCAGGGATCCAGGGGCAGCCACAGCTTCTCTGGGAAATCCATCCCAGGGCCTCCCCACCCTCCCAGGGAGGAATTCCTTCCCAAAATCCCATCTCTCCCTACCCTCTGGCAGTGGGAAACCATTCCCCATGTCCTCGCATCCTCTCCCTCCTGCATCCTGGGAGATCCTGGCCCCCCAATCCCTTTAACCTCTCTGTGCCCCATGAAATAATTTATTCCCCTTCGGACATGAGCTGACTTCTGAAATTCTCCGTACTCCCAGCAGGAGGTGGATCCAGAGGCAGGGGGTGACTCCAGAGCTGTTTCCTCCTTAATTTCCCTCAATTTCCCTGATTCTGTTTCCCCTCCTGCCTTTCCCACAGCCCGATGGGGAGGGGGGGATTCCCAGGGAACGTTTCCCCCGGACCCGCGGGGCCTGTCTAACATTCCTTCTGTTCCCTCCTCACGCAGCGCGGAGCCAAGCCCAAAAAGGTGCTGTTTGTCCCTCGTCCGCGCGCCGCCGCATGCCGGGGCCATCGTCACCCTCGCTGTCCCCATCCCGCTCCATCCCAGCGCTGCATGGCCGTCCTTGCATGTGCTCCCAGCCAGGGAGGGGACATCGCTGCGGGGCCGAATGCGGCGGTGTCGAGCCCACCCCGGTGTCGTGGAATGTTTGGGTGGGAAAAGCCCCCGAAGCCAGCCAAGTTCCCAAACCGTGTCCCCAAGTGTCACATCCGCAGGGCTGTGAAATCCCCCCCCGGGAATGGGGACTCCCCGCCTGCCCTGGGCAGCCTCTTCCGATGTTTTCCGACCCTTTTCCGGGCAGGAGTTTTCCCGTTATCCGAACTGAACCAGCCCTGAGGCCGTTCCCTCACTGATGTTTTTATAAACCCTAAACCCTGCGGTGACTCGGGGACAAGTGGCACCGTCTCAGGGCTGTCCCATCCTGTCCCCGGGCTCCGGCTCCTCTTGGGGACACCCAAACCCGCCTGGTTTGTGGCAATTATTGAAGTCAAAAATCTTTCGGACGGGGATGAGCCGAAACTCCAAAGAATCCCGGAATGGTTTGGATTGGGACAGGCATTAACGCCCATCTCATTCCACGCCACGGGCAGGGCCGCCAAATCATCACTCCCTGCAGGAAATTTGGGGATTTTTTTCTTCCCCTTGGGAATTTTGCCAAGAGAAAAGCCAAGGAGGGCACTGGAGACGTGGGAGAGGGGAGGGAGGTGGTACCTGTGCGCCCTCAGCATCCCTTTGGTCCAGGTTTGCTTTCCAGCTGCTTCCGGGTCGGTTTTTGGGTGGAAAAACGATCCAGAGAGCTCTGTTTGTCCGTGGGAAATCCAGAGGTGAGGAGCGATGTGGAATCTGCCGAGAGCCTGTGGAGAGAGGCCGGGAGCACGTGTCCCCAAGTGTCCCCTCCTCGTGTCCCCGAGGCTTCAGGGTCTGTGTGGATCCCTCATCCCGGTCCTGCCAGCTCCGAGGGGCTCTGATGTGGGATGAAATTCCCGTTTGGAATGTTGGGTTCTTCCTTCCCTGTCCTTATTCCGGCAGGTTTGCAGCTGCCCTGTGTCCCCGCTGTGTCCCTGCTGTGTCCCCGCTGTCTGCTCGGAGCTGCGGCTGGGATTAGGATCACAGGGGTGTGACTGTCACTGTCGTGAGGATCACAGGTCTGTCACTGCCCTGGGGACCTGGGGCTGTGGCTGTCACTGCCCTGAAGATCCTGAATCTGTGACTGTCACTGTCCTGGGGATCTGGATCTGTGACTATCACTGTCCTTAGGATCCTGGATTTGTGGCTGTCACTGTCCTGGGGATCTGGATCTGTGACTGTCACTGTCCTGGCAGTCGTGGGGGTGTGACAGTCACTGTCCTGAGGATCATGGAGAGTGACAGTCACTGTCCTGGGGATCTGGATCTGTGGCTGTCACTGTCATGAGAATCCTGGGGGTGTGACAGTCATTGTCCTGAGAATCCTGGATCTGTCACTGTCCTGGGAATTTGGATCTGTGGCTGTCACTGTCATGAGAATCCTGGGGGTGTGACAGTCATTGTCCTGAGAATCCTGGATCTGTCACTGTCCTGGGAATTTGGATCTGTGGCTGTCACTGTCATGAGGGTCTGGGGATGTGACTGTCACTGTCCTGAGAATCATGGGAGTGTGACAATCATTGTCCTGAGGATCCCGGATCTGTGACTGTCCCGGGGATCTGGATCTGTGACTGTCATCATGGATTTGTCACTGTCCTGAGGATCCTGGTGTGTGACAGTCACTGTCCTGAGGATCCTGGGTCTGTCCCTGTCACAAGGATCATGGGTCTGTGTCTGTCACTGTCCTGGGGATCTGGATCTGTGACTGTCATCATGGATTTGTCACTGTCCTGAGGATCCTGGGTCTGTCCCTGTCACAAGGATCATGGGTCTGTGTCTGTCACTGTCCTGGGGATCTGGATCTGTGACTGTCACTGTCCTGGGGATCTGGATCTGTGACTGTCACTGTCCTGGGGATCTGGATCTGTGACTGTCACTGTCCTGGGGATCTGGATCTGTCACTGTCCTGCCCCCGTCCTGGGCACACCCCACGCAGGGACATCCCCATTGAGGGCCAGCCCCGTGCCAGGCTCTGCTGTCCCCTCAGAATTCAACTTTTTCAGATATTAATGACCCCGAGTGCCCCCCCTGCCCCTTGGGCAGGTCCTGCCCCGCACAGGGATGTGCCGAAGCGGGGGAGATTGGATAATGAGCGTAATTAGCAGGTAAATCCTTGTTCCGGAGATTACGGCGGCTCCTGTGTGTCAAATATAGACTTTAATCGTGTCCTGAGCTGCTGCCAGATGGGCCTTTCCCCCCTGCTGTGGTCCTTCCCTGTTTTCCATGGATTTGAGAGTGGTGTGGCCTTCGGGCCGTGCTGTTCCCAGGGCCTGCAGGACACTGGGGGTCCTGTCCCTCGGCTGTGACACCGTGTTGGGGTGTCCTTGCTCTTGGAGCAGGAGGTCCAGGCTGTCAGGAGGTGCTGGCCTCTGTCCTGGGCCAACCCGTCTGGGAAGGATCCCAAAATTTGGTTAAAGAGCAGGAAAAGGGTGTTCCCCAGGTAAATTTTTGGGGTGAAACAGGTTGTGTCGTCTTCATCCCCGTGACGATGTGTCCGTGGTGGTGACAGGCCAGTCCCTCCTCCTGCTGCAGTGCTGGGTGGCACTGGGTCACGGATGTCACCTCCCAGGGCTGTGGTGGGAGCAGGGGACTCCCAGGGATGCAGGGAAAGGCTGGTCCCTGGCTCTTTGTGGGGGTGTCAGGGTGAGCTGCCGGGGGTCCGACCCACTCTGGAATCACAGAATTGTGGAATATTTAGGGTGGAAAAGCCCTCTGAGACCACTGAGTCCAACTGTTTCCCTGGCACTGCCAAGGCCGTGTCCCCAAGTGCCACATCCACAGGTGGCACGTGCTGGTGCTGTGACCCCGCTGTTAAATCCTGTCCCGTCACCTCAGGTCACCTGTCCCCTGCAGCTGCAGCCGGTTTGATCCCTGGGATTTTCCCTCGGATGGATCAGGTTTGTCCCCCTCCAGTGACATCCCTGTTCCTTTCATCCTCCCGGCAGCATTCCATGTGCCAGGGCTGGGTTCCNCAGGGGACTCCCAGGGATGCAGGGAAAGGCTGGTCCCTGGCTCTTTGTGGGGGTGTCAGGGTGAGCTGCCGGGGGTCCGACCCACTCTGGAATCACAGAATTGTGGAATATTTAGGGTGGAAAAGCCCTCTGAGACCACTGAGTCCAACTGTTTCCCTGGCACTGCCAAGGCCGTGTCCCCAAGTGCCACATCCACAGGTGGCACGTGCTGGTGCTGTGACCCCGCTGTTAAATCCTGTCCCGTCACCTCAGGTCACCTGTCCCCTGCAGCTGCAGCCGGTTTGATCCCTGGGATTTTCCCTCGGATGGATCAGGTTTGTCCCCCTCCAGTGACATCCCTGTTCCTTTCATCCTCCCGGCAGCATTCCATGTGCCATGGCTGGGTTCCCGTGGTGTGTCCTGAGGGTGGGCCTCCCTCTCTGCTGGACACCTGCTCTGGTCCCATCCCAGGGTGACCAGTTGGTGGCCGGGTCAGTGTCCAGGCTTTTATCCCAGTGTTATCCCGGTGTTATCCTGGTCTCCATGCAGGAGCAGCCGGGTCAGTGCCCAGGCCGTTATCCCGGTGTTATCCCGGTCTCCATGCAGGAACAGATGGCCCATTCCAGCCCGGAGCAGGTCCCAGATGGTCTGTGGAACGCAGAGGGGCCACCCCAAGCCCCGTTAATCCTTTAAAGGAACAGATAATCTGATCAGCTCCAAAAACCCACCCCGTCCCAGCTGCCCGAACCACGTCCCATGGCAGGGCCTGGATGAACCCGGAGCTGTTCCTGGGCTGGGTGACACCCCTGTGGCAGCTCTTTGTGTCCCCGAGGGGGTTTGTGGCGAGGCCTGAGGTGATTATTTTGATGTGACCCTTTGGGGCTGGGATCTGAGCAGCATCTGGTGCTGCAAACGGATGACCCCATGGAAAAGAGCTGGAGTTAACCCTGGCATCTCCTCTCCAATCCCGCCAAGAGCCAGGAATTGTCCCGTCTGTGGCGGTGCCACGAGCTCCTTCTCCCTTCTCACGGATTTAGGATAAAAAAACCTCCCTTCCCTGTCCCTGAGGAGTTTCAGGGACAGCCTAAAGCATCCAACACCATTTTGCCATGGTTAAATTGCGTTTTCTCCCTGCTGCTGCATTTATTGGGTGCTGCGTGTGGGAAGAGCTGATATATTCTGGATTGAGGGAGTGGAGCTGTGTGTGAGGAGAGGAGCTGGGCTCATTAGAGCAGCTCTAATACCCATAATTATCTTAAAGTTAAATCCGTGGGAGCCTGCACGTGGCTCCTCCGGAGATGGACACTCGGATTCGGGGGCTTAGAGCCACGGATCCGGGATGATTTTGTCTGGAAGTGCTTCACGAGGGGTTCCTTTTCCCTGTGGTTTGGGCGAGAGCTGGTGGGAATGGGAGGGAGATTCTTCTGGAGCATTGGGATGGGTTTGGATGACACCAGAAGCTGGGTCTGTGTCAGCAGCTCTGGCTCCTGGAAGGGTTCCTGGTGCTCAGGCTGATGGAGCTCGGGGCTTCTTCGTTAAGAAAGGCAATTACTGCAATTACAGCTCCCAAAAATGTCACTTGGGAGCCCTCCCCTGCCCCCCACTGCCTGCCAGCAGCCAGAGGGAGCAGTGGGAGAGCAGATCAAGGGGTGGGGTGGGTTGGAAGAGACCTTAAAGCCCATCGGGGGACACCTCCCACTACCCCAGGTGGATCCAAGCCCCATCCAGCCTGGCCTTGGACACTCCCAGGGATCCAGGGACAGCCACAGCTGGTCTGGGAAAGCCATTCCAGGGCCTCTCCACCCTCCTAGCCAGGAATTGCTTCCCAAGATCCCAGCCCACTCTCCCCTTTCCCACTGGGAAGCCATTCCCTGTGTCCTGTCCCTCCATCCCTTGTCCCCAGTCCCTCTCCAGCTCTCCTGGAGCCCCTTCAGGCCCTGCAAGGGGCTCGGAGCTCTCCCTGGAGCCTTCCCTTCTCCAGGGGAACATTCCCAGCAATCCTGGCTCCAGAGCAGAGGGACTCCAGAATTATGGAAAGGTTTGGATTGGAGCAGACCTTAAATTCCACCTTGTTCCATGTGCAGGGACACCTCCCCCTATCCTGGCCTTGGACACTTCCCCCACAGCTGCTGGATTCCCTGATCCAGGGCTTGTTCAGGAATTGGACCCCACCACGGATGGGTTGGACACAGGGTGTCCCCAGCACAACAACCGGGGGGGCTGCTTCCAGGGAATGCCAACCCTTGGGAAAAAGAGGCCTTTAAAGGCTTTTTTTGGAGATTTAAAGGATTGCGCCAAGGGTCTGGATATCCTGGAGGTAAAATTCCCTCTCTGTGTGTGGAGAGTGGGGTGTGTGGGCGAGCTGGGGGCACCCTGAACTCCTTGCCCCTCTGAGTGTGGGAATATGGGAAAATAATGGAGTTGGAATGGGAGNCTCCAGAGCAGAGGGACTCCAGAATTATGGAAAGGTTTGGATTGGAGCAGACCTTAAATTCCACCTTGTTCCATGTGCAGGGACACCTCCCCCTATCCTGGCCTTGGACACTTCCCCCACAGCTGCTGGATTCCCTGATCCAGGGCTTGTTCAGGAATTGGACCCCACCACGGATGGGTTGGACACAGGGTGTCCCCAGCACAACAACCGGGGGGGCTGCTTCCAGGGAATGCCAACCCTTGGGAAAAAGAGGCCTTTAAAGGCTTTTTCTGGGAGATTGGAAGGATAGCGCCGAGGGTCTGGATATCCTGGAGATGAAATTCCCTCTCTGTGTGTGGACAGTGGGGTGTGTGGGCGAGCTGGGGGCACCCTGAACTCCTTGCCCCTCTGAGTGTGGGAATATGGGAAAATAATGGAGTTGGAATGGGAGCTGGATGAGGGATGTGCTCATGTTACATAATATCTGGGATTTAGGATGCGTGCATGTGAAGGGAGCTGCCCTCCTGGTCTCCAGCACTCCGTGGGGCAGGACACGGATTCATGGAGAGTTTTGGTGACATCCTGTGTGTTTCCAGCAGAGTTCTTGTCCAGGGACAACGGGAATGCCAGGCAGGAATTTCAGGAATGCTCCTGGCAGGGCAGCGAGGCTCAGGACGCGCTGGACAGCACCCTGGGTGCTCAGCGCGCTCCGCAGGGGCATTTTTAGGGCAGGGATTTTGGGGCAGGGGCTCTCCGAGGCCCGGGCGGGGTCTGTCCGCACCCTCAGCCGTGCAGGGCTGCCCCGAGCTCCCGGGAATCCTCTGGCGCTGCACGGCAGCGCGGCGAGATAGTCCCCCCCCCGTCCATCTGTCCATCCCTCCGGGCTCGGCGCCGTCCATCTGTCCATCCGGGCTCCGCTCCGTCCGTCTGTCCGCTCCCGGGGGATTCGCCCGGCGCTCGCAGCCGCCGGCGCGGGGCGGGTTCGGCTGCGGGCACCGCGGGGACGCCGNTGACTGACCCGCTGCTCCGTCTCCTCCCGCTCCGGCCGTCCCTGCGCGACGATGAGGCAGGCCCCGGCCACACGCAAGGTACGGTCCGCGCCCGCATCCCCCGGCATCGCATCCCCGCTTCCCGGCCGCCTCCTCCCTCTTTTTCCCCCGTTTTCCCCGTGTTGATGCTGCCGGGCTGTAATTGGGAGCGTGACGGGCTCGGGGAGGAGGGGGGCGGTGGGCGAGCATCGGTTCATGGCTGGCTTTGCCTTCCGAGCTCCCGGAGTCCCCTGTCCGTGTCACCCGGCCGTGCCCGCGGCGAACGCAGTGGCTCTGCGGCTCCGCCGGGGCCCTGTCCCCACTGCCGGTGCCATCCCTGTTCTGGGGATGCTGATGCCATCCCTGTCCCCACTGCCGGTGCCATCCCTGCTCTGGGGATGCTGATGCCATCCCTGTCCCCACTGCCGGTGCCACCCTGCTGCCTGGGGGTGTCAGCGCTGTCCCTGCTGCCTGTGTTGTCCCCGCTGCTGGTGCCATCCCCACTCCAGGGGTGCCGGTGCCATCCCTGCTGCTGTCCCTGTCCCCGTGGCTGGTGCCATCCCCACTGCCTGGGAGTGTCAGTGCTGTTCCCACTGCCGGTGCCATCCCCGCTTCCAGTGCCACCGGTGCCCACCCTGGGGAAGCTGCGTGTCCATAATCCTGGTTTTCCTGCTGGCCACGCTGTTGGGATCAGCCTTTGGCATTCCCAGAGGCTGGCGGTACCCGGGTCCCTGCCAGGCTGCCATTCCCGCAGGTGACAGCGCGGGCACTGGCCTATATGTTTATTTTTAGCATAACCAGGATGTCACTGCTCAGCTTAAAGAGAAATCCTGGGAATTTCTGGCTGATCGCAGGGAACGGACCCGAGCTGGGCCGGCTGTGCTGGTACCTGGCAGTAAATGCTCCTGATTTACACCTGCCCCGAGCTCAGACACCAACGCTCCTCGTCACGTGTCCCTGTTAATCCTCTTCCCAATGGAAAGTTTCACGGATGCTGCTTTCCCTCTGCCCCACTGGTGCTCAGCCCCACACCTGGATTCCATCCTGCTTTCCCATCGTTGTTCCTCTCCTTGCCCATGGAATCACAGCCCTGAGACCGGGCACCTGCTGGGTGGTGCTGGTGTAAAATGCAGAATTCCTGGCCGTATCCCAGGAAACCACACCTTGGGGGGGTTCATCCTGCTGCCGGGGGCTGAGACTCAGCTCCAGCAGAGGGGAGGTGCCTCCAAGGAGTGAAATTCCCAGGAATTGAGTGGGATGCCATCAGCATGGATCAGCCTGGGCATCACCTCCAGCACCGCCTGCCCCGTTGGGGAGCTGCTGCCGGTCGGAATCCTCCCGGAAGCTCTGGGAATGCTCCATAGCAGCAGCCACAATCTGTGAAGTTCAGCTTTTCCTCATCAGAAGCCTTGAAACGATCCAGGAGAAGGCTCCAGTGACACCTCCCCTGTCCTGCCCGCTGGAAGGTGACATTCACACATTCCTGCCCATCCATCCAGCGCTCGCTGCTCCTGGCTGGATCGAGATTCCCACACCTGGAGCAGAACCAGATCGAGAGGGACCTGTGTTGACCCCACATTCAGTGGGCAATGCCACCCTCACCACAGTCAGTCCTGGCTATCCAGGAGGATTTTTCCAGAGTTCCTGCTGCCGGATGCTGAGTCCATCTCAGAGCGTGCCAGTTCGGAGCCCCCGATGCTCCCCTGGGAGCAGAGGTTTTATAATTCCATCAAATATTGATGCAGCAGCATTACACAGCAGAGCCCACAACCTCCCGTTGTGGAACATCCATCCCCAGCAAGGGGTCAGAGCATCCCGGATCCAGGAGGGTCCAGGTGGGGTTGGAGCCTCTGCTCCCAGTGCTGGCATGACGCCGGACACCGGAAAATCCATGTCCCGTCCTGGTCACCGGCTTTTCTAGAGCCCAGGGATGACTGGCTGATGCTGTGGGGACAGATGGATGGACAGGAAGATGCCAACATGGAGCAGAGTCTGGCCATCCCCCATTCCTGATGGAAAAAGCAGCTGGAGTATCCCAGAGCATCCCTTTGCCAAGAATCCCGAGGGTCTTGGAGCTCCGGCGTTTGGTGGTCTGCAGGTGGCATCACACGGAGGGGACCAGAGCTCCGGAGGAGGCACAAAGCAAGATTATTCCCTGGCATTCCACACGGCTTTAGAGATGGTTACCAGGAGGCTTCTCCCTGGTTTTAGGGTTCGGTGTGGTTTGAGTCGAGGTTTGAGTTGGTGTCCCCTACCCCAGGGCCTGGACAAGGTTCAGTGTCCCCCAGGACAAGACTCAGTGTCCCCCAGTTCAGGGCTTGGTGTCTCCTCGGACAGGGATCAGTGTTCCCCATTCCCATGGCCCAGGACAAGGCTCAGTGTCCCGCAGAGAAGGATTTGGTGTCCCCCAGGACAGGAGTCGGTTGTCTCTGGTGACATTTCCCCATGTCCAAGGACTCGATGGTCGGTGTGGGACCCCCCAGCCCAGCCCCACTCCTGAATCCCCCTCGTGTGTGGGATCTCCACCTGTTGAATTCCTGAAGAAGGCGTTTTCCAAGTGTTTCCCGGATTTTTGTTGCTGCTCCGTGTTGCATAGTTGGAGTTTGGGAAGATGCCAGCGCGCTCCAGAAGGGCATCCTGAGCCAGCCCTGGTTTCACCTGAGGGTCTGGAGCTTTTGCTGCTGTCATTCCTGGCA
>VYXC01000717.1:57207-78443 GCA_013397175.1 Platysteira castanea
CAACCCCACTCAAACACAACCCATAGGGTGCCAACATCATCTCAAACACGGCGCATTAGGTACCAACCCCACTCAAACATGATCCATAGGGTGCCAACCCCACTCAAACACGATCCACTGGGTTCCAACCCCACTCAAACACAACCCATAGGGTGCCAACCCCACTCAAACATGGCCAGTTGGGTGCCAACCCAGTCACAAACACAATCCATTGGTTGCCAACCCCGCTCAAGCACAACCCATTGGGTACCAACCCCACTCAAACATGATCCATTGGGTACCAACCCCACCCAAACACCATCCATTGCTTCCCCAGTCCCAGTCAAACATGACCCATTGGTTCCCCAACTGCAGTCAAACACGACCCATTGGGTACCAACCCCACTCAAACACGANGAACATGATCCATTGGGTGCCAACCCCACTCAAATGCGATCCATTGGGTGTCAACCCCACTCAAACACAACCCATAGCGTGCCAACATCATCTCAAACACGGCGCATTAGGTACCAACCCCACTCAAACATGGCCAGTTGGGTGCCAACCCAGTCACAAAGCAACCCATGGGTTGCCAACACCACTCAAATAAGACCCATTCATTGCCAGCCCCACTCAAACACAGCCCATTGGGTACCAGCCCCACCCAAACACGACCCATTGGTTCCCAACCCCACCCAAACATGACCCATTGGTTCCCAACTCCACCCAAACACGACCCATTGGTTCCCAACTCCACCCAAACACGACCCATTGGTTTCCCCAGCCCCACCGCACGTTCCCGTTGTCCTTCCACCTCTTTGCGCAGAGCCCAGAGGAGCTCACGGGGGTGATGGACTCCCCTGGAGCAGCTGCAGATCCCTGGGGACCCTCTCCCAGGGTGGAACGGCCGTGGAAGAGCGTGAAATCCATGTGGCAGTGCCCAGGCTCTGCCGGGGGGTCCCTGCGGGGGTTGCTGCTCCCTGACTCTCCCGGCTTGTGCCGGGTGTTCCGCAGCGGGATCTGAGTGGGATCTGAGAGAGCCTGAGGGGTCGGGCAGGGCTGTGTGGTCCCAGCTGGCCCTCAGGATTCACCTTGGGAAGGGACTCGTGGCTGGAGGAGAGGAAATGTGGGAGGGAAATCCTTAAAGGTTGAGTTTGGAAATGGAGAACTCTCCCGTGCCGAGGGGCTGCGGGGGGAGCTCCATCCTCACTGGGTGCTTCCAGGACCTCGCCCCAGGCAGGAGTGGGTTCTGTCAGCCCCAGGGCACTGGGATCCCATCCCATTCCCTCGGTTTGAGCTGTTCTTGTTCCTGTCTCTGCTGGGATGTCCTGTGGGACCTCCTGCTCCCTTGGCCGGGCAGGGAGGTGGAGGCAGGATCCTGGAACCATGGAATGGGTTGGGTTGGAAACAACCTAAAGCCCATCCAGTTCCACCCAGGAGCACCTCCCACTATCCCAGGTGGCTCCAGCCTGGCCTTGGACACTCCCAGGGATCCAGGGGCAGCCACAGCTTCTCTGGGAATTCCATCCCAGCCCCTCCCCACCCTCACAGGGAAGAATTCCTTCCCAGTGTCCCGCCTAATCCTGCTCTCCGTGAGGGATTTGTGACCCCAGAAGCACCAGGAACAGCGAACATCCTTGTTTTGAGTTGTATCTGGGAGAAAGTGTGTGAGGCTTGATGCCACCAGGGTATTCCCAGTTTTCTGTGCCTGGATCATCCCAGGAGGGAAGGCTGGGCCTAACCGAGGGGTGCTGGACTTGCTGCAGTCGAGTTAACTCGGATTTGCCTCCGTTTTGGGCAAAATAAGGGCAGAGGGTGGATGTTTCTCCTTCCCAGCTGTGCCTGTGGGTGAAACCACACATCTGGTGAACCCTCACGGCACCAAAAATCCCATTTCCAGGGATAAAATTGAGTCAGGAGAATTAATTTACACAGCCAGAGGTGAGTGCTCCAGAAATAGGGTCAGCGAGGAGAGCAGGGCAAGCCTGGGGGGCACCTGGTGCTTCCCTCACCCCTTTTCCCATCAGGGATTAATTAACAGCCTCATTAAGTGCTAATGAAGCAGCTCTAGCCCCTCCAGGCCCCACCGGACTCTGGGAGTTCACTCCTTGTTGATTTTCTTGTTGCTGCCCTAAAGCTGTGTTCCCATCTCGGTGGGCTTGGAGGTTTTGCTGTCTCGCCCTCTGGAGCTGGGACCTTTAATCCTGGAATCATGGAATGGTTTGGGTGGGGAGGGACCTTGGAGATCATCCAGTGCCACCACGGCAGGGACACCTTCCCCCATCCCAGGGTGCTCCAAGCCCTGTCCAACCTGGCCTTGGACACTCCCAGGGATATGAGGCAGCCGCGGATTCTCTGGGCACCCTGTGGGTTCCTTCCCCGATGGATTATCCATGGATTCCTCCCGAGCAGCATTCCTGGGGGTCCCTCAGTGGCACGCACAGCTCAAGGTGTCCCCACTGCCACCACCACCCAAGCTTCCCCTGCTGGGAATGGGAATCTGGGAGCCACCTGGAGCAGTGTCACAGAGGGAGGCCGTGGGAGCACCATCCCTTGGGATGTTCCCTCCTGACCCCCCTCGCCCGTGCCGGTGTCTTGCAGCCCACCCGGACCCCCACATCATCGGCGTCCGGCGGCACGGCCGGGCCCTCGGGATCGGCCTCGGCGTCCGGCGGGGAGATGAGCAGCAGCGAGCCCGGCACGCCCGCCCAGACCCCGCTGGTGGCCCCCGTCATCCCCACGCCCTCCCTGGGCTCCCCAGGGGCACCCCCGGTCCCCTCGCCCACCAAGGTGAGCGGGGCCCTGCCCCGAGCGGTGCCCGGGTGAGCTCTGGGCGCTGCTGGTGCTGCTGAGGGAGGAGAGAGAATTGTCCCCAGTGCTGGGAGGAGGAGGAAAAAGGGAGGAAGAGGTGCCCGGGAGGGTCCTGGGGGTGGTCATTGGGCTTGGGACAGGTTGGAGCTGGCTGGGACAGAGGCAGAGGCAGCACAGCAGGGAGGAGGCTTCCGAAGAGAATTCCCAGTGCAGCTCCATCCCTTTCCGGGTGCCTGTGGGACACAGGTGGCATCAGGGCAGTTTGGCAGGTGGGGGTTGAAGCTCTGAGTCAGAGCTTGATCCTGTTAAATCCAGAGGGTCCAGCTGGGAGCAGCTGCTGGTGTTGGGAGAACTGGGGTGGGTGCACTGGGGGCCCTCCTGCCTTGGGATGCAAAGCCCATCTGGAGAAGTCCAGTATTTCCCAAATACGGGGATTTCTGATCGTTACAGAGTTATTCCCATTTTTGATCTTTAAAATCCTTCTTCATCACTTTCCTCCTGCTTTGATTAATGAGTTAATTAGAGCTTGGGGGAGATTTGGGGCATGAGGGGAGGGAAGAGCGGGAGAGGACAAAGCTCCGGGACTGTGTGTGGAAGGGAGAGCTGGAGAAGACACCTCAGGGTGGGAATAGGGGATGTCCCCACCCATATCCCCACTTCCCAGAGCTCCCAGGGAACTGGTTTCTGTGACTGGGAGCAGAAGGGGCTCGTCTGGGGACATCGGAATGTCCAGGCTGGGAAAGCAGCAGAGGAGGAATCCGTGGGAGGTTCCTGCACTGCGTAGGATTTTCCCAAGCCCTGTTCCCTGCTGTCACCCAGCTTTGGGATTTGAAGCTGTAGCCCTGTGGCTGCTGCCAGGGAGGGGGGGGTGACATCCCCTTGTCCCTGCAGCCCTTCCCTCAGGAATGCTGGCATCAGCCTTTCCCTGCCCCGGGAGCTGAGCTGCCAGAAAAGGACCTGGATCAGTTTTCCCTGGGGGGAGATCACCTGGGAATGATGTGGATGCTGCAGTGGGATCAGGCAGCCACAGCTTCTCTGGGCGCCCTGTGCCGGGGCCTCACCACCTTCACGGGGAGGAATTCCTTCCCAAAATCCCATCCATCCCTGCCCTCTGGCAGTGGGAAGCCATTCCCTGTGTCCTGGCTCTCCATTCTTGTCCCAAGTCCCTCTCTTCTCAAACTGGCCCAGTATCGATGACAAAAGTCAGGTTGGGATCTGTGGGCTTCCAGGAACATCCCCGGAGCTCTCTCCAAAGGATGTCTCAGCTCCTTCCCTAATTCTTGGCCTGGTGTTGCAGGAGGAGGAGAATCTCCGTGCTCAGGTCCGGGACCTTGAGGAGAAGCTGGAGACGCTGAAAATCAAGCGGAATGAGGACAAGGCGAAGCTCAAGGAGCTGGAGAAGTACAAGATCCAGCTGGAGCAGGTGCAGGAATGGAAGAGCAAAATGCAGGAGCAACAGGCCGAGCTCCAGAAGCGCCTGAAGGAGGCCAAGAAGGTGAGGGAGCATCCCTGGGAATGGGGCAGTGCCCGGAGAGGTGACTCCAGGGGGAATTCCAGCCCTGACAAACCTTCCTGGGAGAAAAATTTCCCATTATCCAACTAAACCTCCCCTGGTGCAACGCAAGGTCTTTTCCCCTGCTCCTCATTGACATCAGGTGCCTTTGGGAATCAGGGCTGAGCCCAGGTGGGACATTGCTTTCCTTATTCCCTCTTTCTGAGTGCTTCCCTCTTCTCTTTCCAGGTGCTTCCTTCTTCCTTCTCCAGGTGTTTTCCTCTCTCCAGGTGTTTCCCTGTTCTCTGTGTCTCTCCAGGAGTTCCCCTCTTCCCTCTCTCTCTCCAGGTGTTTCCTTCTCTCTCCAGGTGTTTCCTTCTCTCTCCAGGAGTTTCCTTCTCTCTCCAGGAGTTCCCCTCTTCCCTCTCTCTTTCCAGATGTTTCCCTCTTCCCTCTGTCTCTCCGGGAGTTCCCATCTCCCCTCTCTCTCTCCAGGAGTTTCCCTCTCCCCTTCCTGCCCAGGTGCTTCCCTTTCCCCTGTTCCTGCAGCTCCCAGGACTCCATCCAAGCAGCCAAGGCGCGTTTCCTTCTCCCTGCCCTACTTTTCCAGGGTGGATTCCTGGTTTGTTTCCCCAAGGGTTTATCTGTCTGCTCCAGCATTCCCTGTGTCCATGCCTTTCTCCTCACCTGCAGATGGTTTTCCTGCCAGGTTTGGAGCAGGGAAGAAGGGAGTGGGACACCCTGGAGTGCTGGGCCGTCCCATCCCAGATAAATCCATGGGATTTGGGAGAGCCTTGAGGGACAGTCATTTCCCAAGGGCTGCTGTGGAGTTTGGGGACATTTGTGGGGTCCCCTCACCCGCTGCGCTGTCCCGCAGGAAGCCAAGGATGCCCTGGAAGCCAAGGAAAGGTACATGGAGGAGATGGCGGACACGGCCGACGCCATCGAGATGGCCACGCTGGACAAGGAGATGGCCGAGGAGCGGGCGGAGTCCCTGCAGCAGGAGGTGGATTCCCTCAAGGAGAAGGTGGAATACCTCACCATGGACCTGGAGATCCTCAAGCACGAGATCGAGGAGAAAGGTGGGAAGGGAGAGGGACTTTGGGCTTGGAGAGTGGGGAATGGGGGTGGGGTTAGGTGGGATGTTGAGGAGAGATTTGTCCCTGTGAGGGTGGGGAGGCCCTGGAATGGATTTTTCCAGAGAAGCTGTGGCTTCTCCATCCCTGGGAGTATCCAAAGCCAGGTTGGATGGGGCTTGGAGCAACCTGGGATAGCGTAAGGTGTCCCTGCCCATGGAATGGGGTGGAATGGGTGGGATTTAAGGTCCCTTCCCACCCAAACCAGTTTGGGATTCTGGGATTCTGATCCTTCCCTTCCTCCGCAGGCTCTGATGGAGCAGCATCCAGCTACCAGGTCAAGCAGCTGGAGGAGCAGAACGCCAGGCTCAAGGAGGCCCTTGTCAGGTGGGAGCCCACCTGTGCTTCCCAAAATTCCTTCCCAGGCCTCTTGTGCTCCCGGAATCTGAGAGCACCGATCCCAGTCCTTCTCTGGAGCAGCCCATGTCGTTCCTGCTGATGGATCTTGGATCTTTGCCGAGCTCTTAAAGCATCCACAGGGAAGGGAGAGCCCCTTGTCCCGGGGAATCAGTGGGATTGGGGCAAAATGAGCCACTCCAGACCTTTCCCCTGCCTCATTCCCTCTGGATGTGGTGCTCAGTATCCCAGCACTGTGATCCAGACCCTGCCCAGCCCTGGGATCTGCCTTTCCCTGGATGATCCCACCTTCCAGGCCTTAGGGCTCGGGGGCTTTTCCTTTGGGATTCCACAGCCAAGAAGTTCAGGTGGGACCCATCCCTCGCTGTTAATAAGCTGGATTTTGGGAACACTGCTCATGTCCCCACCGGGGAGGGGCTGATGGGGATGGATGAGCTCCGTTATCCCGGCTGGAGCGGGCAGGGGGCCTTGGGAGGGGCTGATGGGGACGGATGAGCTCCGTTATCCTGGCTGGAGCGGGCGGGGAGTCGTGGCTGTGCTGGTGCCCTCCGCCATGAGCAGCATCCAGGTGCTCCTGAGCTGTTCCTGGCAGGACCTGTGGCTGTCATCCCCCAGGATGCGGGACTTGTCCGCCTCGGAGAAGCAGGAGCACGTGAAGCTCCAGAAGCAGATGGAGAAGAAGAACACGGAGCTGGAGTCGCTGCGGCAGCAGCGGGAGAAGCTGCAGGAGGAGGTGAAGCAGGCGGAGAAGACGGTGGATGAGCTCAAGGAGCAGGTGAGGGTCAGGTGGGATGGGATATTTGGGACCATTCATGGACATTCAGGGCAGTTTGGGGACATTTGGGGCACGGAGACTCCTGGAGAGCCACTCGTGGTGATACCACTGCAGGGACCAGCACTCCTGGTCCCATATTCCCTAAACCCAAACCCTGTTCCAGCTGTGGGGCTGTGCTGGGCTCTGCCTGGCTGTGGGCACAGGGCACGGACGATGCTCCGTGTTCCCAGGGCTGCTCCGTGCCCACCCTTCCCACCTTCCTGCCGGGATGATGAAGATGATGGTCCTTCCTTGGGAAGCTCCCAGGAAGGATCCCTGTTCCCTGCAACCCCTCCAAGATGGCAGGTGGATGGATGGATTGGGATTGGTGTCCTGGGACATGGATGGATTGGGATGTGTGTCCTGGCATGTGGATGGATTGGGATGTGTGTCCTGGCACACGGATGGATGGATTGGGATGTGTGTCCTGGCACAGGGATGGACTGGGGTGTGTGTCCTGGCAGGTGGATGGATTGGGATGTGTGTCCTGGCACATGGATAGATGGATTGGGATGTGTGTCCTGGCAGGTGGATGGATGGATTGGGATGTGTGTCCCGGAACAAGGATGGATTGGGATGTGTGTCCTGGCACACGGATGGGTTGGGATTCATGTCCTGGCACACGGATGGGTGGATTGGGAAGTGTGTCCTGGCACATGGATGGATTGGAATGTGTGTCCCGGCACACGGATGGATTGGGATGTGTGTCCTGGCGCACGGATGGAGGGACTGGGATGTGTGTCCCAGCACATGAATGGACTGGGATGCGTGTCCTGGCACACAGATGGACTGGGATGTGTGTCCTGGCCCATGGATAGATTGGGATGCGTGTCCTGGCACACGGATGGACGGGGATGTGTGTCCTGGCACACGGATGGATTGGGATGTGTGTCCCAGCACACGGGTGGATTGGGATGTGTGTCCCGGCACATGGATGGACTGGGATGCGTGTCCTGGCACACGGATGGACTGGGATGTGTGTCCTGGCAGGTGGATGCAGCGCTGGGTGCTGAGGAGATGGTGGAGACTCTGACAGAGAGAAACCTGGATCTGGAGGAGAAGGTCCGGGAGCTGCGTGAGACCGTCGGGGACCTGGTAAGGCGGAATCCCCTGGGATAAGGGCTGCTCCAGGGGGTCAGGATGGAGGGGCCGGAATGACGGAGCCACCCCACCTCCGGGCGCTGCCCGGCCGCGGAGCCGGCGGGATTTGGGGAAGCTCCCCGCGGGGCCGGCGCGCGCGTGACCGCGTCCCCACGGTGCCACCCGCCCGCAGGAAGCCATGAACGAGATGAACGACGAGCTGCAGGAGAACGCCCGGGAGACGGAGCTGGAGCTGCGGGAGCAGCTGGACATGGCCACGGCGCGCGTGCGCGAGGCCGAGAAGCGCGTGGAGGCGGCGCAGGAGACCGTGGCCGACTACCAGCAGACCATCAAAAAGTACCGCGAGCTCACGGCTCACCTGCAGGTGCGGCACCCCCGGCTCCTCCCGGGGCTCACCCGCTGACCAGGAGAGCCAGCGGGAGCATCCCCTGGGAGTGTCCTGTGGATGGGCTGCGGGCTGAGTGGGTTCCTCGTGGAGCTTCCACAGGGACACCCTGCAGTGCCTTCTCCGACAGGGATAGGCTGGGAGAGCTGGGAGTGTTCACCTGGAGAAGGGAAGGCTCCAAGGAGAGCTCCGAGCCCCTTCCAGAGCTTAAAGGGGCTCCAGGAGAGCTGGAGAGGGACTGGGGACAAGGGGTGGAGGGACAGGACACAGGGAATGGCTTTATCCTGGAAAAGTGAGATTTAGATGGGATACTGGGAAAAAATTCTTCCCTGTGAGGGTTATCCCAGCTGTGGGCTCAGGTCTCCTGACAGGGATAGAAGCTGGGGAATGAGCCTGTGGATATTCCTGGACTGGAACAGGCTTGGTGCCTCTCCCTCCCCTCCGCCTTCACTGGGTGCTGCACAAGGACCCACCCCCGCAAGGAGAGGGCACTGGGAGGTTTGGGGACGGGGGTTGCTGAGGGTCTGGGGTCCCCGATCTCCACGTCCCCGTGTCCCATCTCCCCGTGCCCAGGACGTGAACCGGGAGCTGATGAGCCAGCAGGAAGCGTCGGCGGAGAAGCAGCAGCAGCCGCCCCCGGAGATGTTCGACTTCAAGATCAAATTTGCGGAGACGAAAGCCCACGCCAAGGTAGGGCCAGCAGGAGACCCTGGATGGGCTTATCCCGTCTGTGTGCCCTGGGACTGGCTCCTGAGGCATCGGCACCAGGGTATTCCCAGAGTTGTGGCTGCCCCTGGATCCCTGGAAGTGTCCAAGACCAGGTTGGATGGGGCTGGGAGCAGCCTGGGGTAGTGGTAGGGGTCCCTGCCCATGGATGGGGTGGGATGGGCTTTAAGGTCACTTCAACCCAAACCATTCCATGATTTTGGAGCCCCTCTGCTCTGGAGCCAGGCTGGGAGAGCTGGGAATGTTCCCCTGGAGAAGGGAAGGCTCCNATTCCCAGAGAAACTCTGGCTACCCCACCCTTGGAAGTGTCCAAGGCCAGGCCGGAGCCACCTGGTCTATGGAAGGTGTCCCTGCCCATGGCACTGAGCGGGTTGGGAGACTCCAGACAGGGACTGAGGCATTCTCCAAGGAGCAGGATTCCCACCCTTTATCCCCCCAAACCGGGCTGTGCCGGGAGCAGCCGGGTGACTCGGTGTCCCCGCAGGCCATCGAGATGGAGCTGCGGCAGATGGAAGTGCAGCAGGCCAACCGCCACGTGTCCCTCCTCACCTCCTTCATGCCCGACAGCTTCCTGCGGCACGGCGGCGACCACGACTGCGTGCTGGTGCTGCTGCTGATCCCACGCCTCATCTGCAAGGTGGGAAGGGCTCGGGAAACACCTTTGTCCGAGGGGGATTGGGATTTTGAGTGTTCGCTGTTGGAGAACTTCCCAAAGTTCTTGAGTGACTGGAAATGACACCTTTGTCCCAGGGAATTGGGGATTTGGAGTGTTTGCTATTGGAGAACTTCACAAAGTTCTTGAGTGATGGAAACGACACCTTTGTCCCCTGGGAACTGGGATTTTGAATATTTAGTATTGGAGAACTTCCCAAAGTTCTTGTGTGACTGGAAACGACACCTTTGTCCCCTGGGAATTGGGATTTTGAATATTTAGTATTGGAGAACTTCCCAAAGTTCTTGTGTGACTGGAAACGACACCTTTGTCCCCTGGGAATTGGGATTTTGAATATTTAGTATTGGAGAACTTCCCAAAGTTCTTGTGTGACTGGAAACGACACCTTTGTCCCCTGGGAATTGGGATTTTGAGTGTTCACTATGGGAGAACTTCCCAACGTTCACTTCCCAAAGTTCTTGTGTGACTGGAGTCGCCATCCCTGGAGGGGTTCGGGTGGGATATTGGGAAAATTTTTCCTGGAAAGGAGTGTCCAGCCTGGCACAGCTGCCCAGGACAGGGGTGGAGTCCCCATCCCTGGGGGGATTTAACAGCCGTGGATGTGGCACTTGGGCACGTGCTCAGTGGCAGTGCTGGAGGAATGGTTGGACTGGATAATCTTAAGGTACTTTTCCACCCTAAATAATTCCACGATTCTCAAATGCTCCGGGAGAAGGGAAGGGCAGGAAGCGGGCGGGCGGTGGCTCGGCGGTCAGAGCGCCCGGCCGCGGTGCCAGCGGTCACTTTGCGAGCACAGGTCACTTTTCGGGGGCGTGGGGGCCGCTCTCCCTGCCTCAGCGGGACGGAGCAGGAAAACACGGGGTGCCCTGAAGGATCTCCCTGTCCCCCCAGGCCGAGCTGATCAGCAAGCAGGCGCAGGAGAGGTTCGAGCTGAGCGAGAGCTGCGCGGAGCGCGCGGGGCTGCGCGGGGCCCCCGGGGAGCAGCTCAGCTTCGCCGCCGGCCTCGTCTATTCCCTGAGCCTGCTGCAGGCCACGCTGCACAAATACGAGCAGTGAGTGTCTGCCCCACCCCACCCCTTCCTTCCCTCCCTCTGCGAGGTGCAATTCCAGGGATTTGGGGGAGCTGGGCTGGGAAAAAGTGGTGGGATCGCTTTTATTGCCGTGGGATGGGATCATTTCTCTGTGACGCTCCTTGTGTGTCCTTCCCAAGGGGTGACACGGGAAGGGATTTTGGGAGCCAGGCTGGGAAAGAGTGGTGGGATCCCTTTCTCTGTGACCCTCCTTGTGTGTCCTTCCCAAGGGGTGACATGGGAAAGGATTTTGGGAGCCGGGCTGGGAAAGAGTGGTGGGATCCCTTTCTCTGTGACCCTTCTTGTGTGTCCTTCCCAAGGGGTGACATGGGGAGGGATTTTGGGAGCCGGGCTGGGAAAGAGTGGTGGGATCCCTTTCTCTGTGACCCTCCTTGTGTGTCCTTCCCAAGGGGTGACATGGGGAGGGATTTTGGGAGCCAGGCTGGAAAAAAAGCAGCGGCATCCCCTTCTCTTTGACATCTCTGTGTCCTTCCCAAGGGGTGACACGGGAAGGGATTTGGGAGCCAGAAAAAAGCAGCAGGATCCCGTAATTCCCTTGTGAGGATCCCTTTCTCTTTGACCTCTCTGTGTCCCCCAAGAGGTCACACGGGATCTTGGGAGCTGGGCTGGAAAATGGCAGTGGGATCCCTTTCTCCGTGACCTCTTTGTGTCCTTCCCAAGGGGTGAAATGGGAAGGAATTTTGGGAGCCAGGCTAGAAAAAACCACCAGGATCCCCTTCTCTTTGACATCTCTGTGTCCTTCCCAAGGGGTGACATGGGGAGGGATTTGGGAGCCAGAAAAAACCAGCAGGATCCCATTATTCCCTCGTGAGGGGTCACTTCTGCATGACCCTCCTGGGAAGGACTGGCCCTCCAGCACCAGCCAGGTCTGGGCTGTGTCCCTGTCCCCAGGCCAGGAGTGCCTCAGGGGTCTGATTTCCTGTGTCCCCGTCCCCTCAGGGCCCTGAACCGCTGCAGCGTGGAGGTGTACAAGAAGGTGGGGACCCTGTACCCCGAGATGAGCGTCCACGAGCGCTCCCTGGACTTCCTGATCGAGCTGCTCCACAAGGACCAGCTGGACGAGACCGTCAACGTGGAGCCGCTCACCAAAGCCATCAAGTACTACCAGGTGGGGCTGGGGGTGACACTGGGGGCGGGTGCCACCTCCCCTGTTGGATATCCAGCCCTTGGATCACACGGATCAGCTGGGATTTAGCTCCTCTCCTTTGGGTGTTGTCACCCAGGTGGCGGTGGCTGTGTCCCCACCATGTCCCTGCGGGATGTGGTTCTCCCACCCCACATTCCTTACTCCCACTGCTGCTGACCTGTGGAATTAAGGACCACCAGCTCTTTTTGGGGCTCTGTTGTTACTTCCGTTTAAAAATTGGCCCAAACCCTCCAAGTCTGGGGTTTTTTTGAGCGTTCCCACGTCGGGTTTTCCCACGTGGATGCTGATCCTGCTGATCCTTCCCACAGCACCTGTACAGCATCCACCTGGCCGACCAGGCTGAGGACTGCACCCTGCAGCTGGCCGACCACATCAAGGTGAGCGGGGACAACCCTTCCCTGATCCCCCTTTTCCACCTTTGTGTCCCCCAGGATCCCCGTGGGAGCCCAGGTGCCCTGACTGCCGCTTCCCCAGTGGTGGCACAAGGGCTCCGGGGTCAGGGAATGGGGACATGGGGAGGGGAAGAGCAGGAATGGGAACGTGGAGACCCTCATGTCTCAGTGGAGGTTATATCCCGGAATTCCTGAGGGAAGGACCAGCATCCTGCATCCCACGGAGTAAAACCTAAAGAGACCAAAAATTGCCTGGCTGCCTCTGGAATTCCTGGAGTGGTGGCTGGATCCATCCT
Source organism: Platysteira castanea (assembly GCA_013397175.1). Taxonomy (NCBI): domain Eukaryota; kingdom Metazoa; phylum Chordata; class Aves; order Passeriformes; genus Platysteira; species Platysteira castanea. The sequence goes on from VYXC01000717.1 coordinate 69,608, forward strand.
GGAATTCCTGGGACCGAAGCCCCAGTTTGGCCCAGCGTGCCCTGGGACTCCTCCTGTCCCTGTCCCTGTCCCTGTCCCTGTCCCTGTCCCTGTCCCTGTCCCTGTCCCTGTCCCTGTGCTGAGGGTCCCTGTGCCTGTGCCCACAGTTCACCCAGAGTGCCTTGGACTGCATGGGGGTGGAGGTGTGCCGGCTGCGGGCCTTCCTCCAGGTAGGACCTTCCTCCAGGTAGGACCTTCCTCCAGGTAGGATCTTCCTCCAGGCAGGACCTGCTGGGATGGCTGGGCACGTGCCAGCTCCCCGCTGTCCCCCTGTCCCTCATTCTGAGATCTCTTCTTGTCCCCCTGTCTGAGATCCCTCTGTATCTCTGTGTCCCGCTGGTGTCCCTCTGTGTCCCTCTGTCCTTCTGAGATCCCTCTCTCTCCCCATATCCTTCTGAGGTCACTCCCAGGTCCCTCTGTGTCCCTGTGTCCCTCTAAGGTCCCTCTCTCCCCTCGTGTCCCTCTATGCTCCTTCCGTGTCCCTCTTTATCCCCACGTCCCTCTAAAGTCCCTGTTTAACCTCGGGGCCCTCTGAGGTCCCTCTCTCTCCCTGTGTCCCTCTAAGGTCCCTCTCTCCCCTCGTGTCCCTCTATGCTCCTTCCGTGTCCCTCAGTATCCCTCTGCGATCCCTCCGTGTCCCTCTCTCTCCCCGTGACCTTCTGAGGTCCCTCTGTCTACAGTCCCTCTGTGTCCCCATGTCCCTCTGTCCCCATGTCCCTCTGAGCTCTCTCTGTGTCCCCATTTCCCTCTGAGCTCCCTCTCTCTTAAGGTCCCTTTGTGTCCCTGTGTCCCTCTCAGGTCCATCTGTGTCCCTTATGTCCCTCTGTCCCTATGCCCCTCCCTGTCCTCTTATCCCTCTGAGCTACCTCCCTGCCCCTCTCTTTGAGGTCCCTCCCTGTCCCCGTGTCCCTCTGAGGTCCCTCTGTGTCCCCAGGCCGGGCAGGAGGCGGCCGACCTGGCCATCCTGCTCAAGGACCTGGAGACGTCCTGCAGTGACATCCGCCAGTTCTGCAAGAAGATCCGGCGCCGCATGCCGGGCACGGACGCGCCGGGAATTCCCGCGGCCCTGGGCTTCGGAGCGCAGGTGAGCGGGGCAGGGACACCCCTCAGGCACAAACTGGGAGCTGTGGGATGCACTGGGCCAGCAGCAAATGCCCGGGGGAAGCTGGGCAGCAGCTCAGGGCGGAGGGAGGTGGCGCGAGCTGAGCTGGGATCACTGAATCAGGGACTGGTTTAGGTTGGAAAATCCCTTGGAGACCCTCAAGTTCCCCCAGCACTGACCCATGTCCCCAAGTGCCACATCCACAGGGTGTTAAATCCCCCCAGGGATGGGGACTCCAGCACTGCCAGGGCTGGACAGCTCTTCCCAGGAAGGAATTTTCCCAGTATCCCACCTGGCCCAGCCTGAGGCCGTTCCCTCTCCTCCTGTCCCTGTTCCCTGCGAGCAGATCCTGACCCCCCGTGTGTCCCCTCCTGTCAGGGAGTTGTGCAGAGCCACAAGGTCCCCCCTGATCCCCCTTTTCCCCAGGCTGAGCCCCTTTCCCAGCTCCCTCAGCCACTCCTGGTGCTCCTTCCCTGCACACGATGGATGTGGTGCCTGGATTTGCGTTCCCATCTCGGCTGGAGACCTGGCTTCACATCCAGGACCCGTTTCCCTCCATCCCTCCGTTTCTCTCCCCAATCCCAGCGCCGCTCCAGCAGCCGCTGTCCCACCGGGGCGTGTGGATTCCGTGAGTCCCCGTGTCCGTGCCCTCCCCGCTCATCCCGCTCTGCCCTGCCAGGTGTCGGACACGCTGCTGGAGTGCCGGAAGCACCTGACGTGGGTGGTGGCCGTGCTGCAGGAGGTGGCGGCGGCCGGGGCGCAGCTGATCGCGCCGCTGGCCGAGAACGAGGGGCTGCCGGCCCCGCGCCTCGAGGAGCTGGCCTTCAAAGTCAGCGAGCAGGTGGGACATCCCGCCGGGAACGGGACATCCTTCCTGCCGTTCCCAGCTGGAACGGGCTGGGAGCGAGGCCAGGGAATGCCACACGCACGCGGTCCCCTGCCCCGTGCCGTCCCCACGGCTCCGCGGCCTCGCTGAGTGGTTGTGGTGGGATTCCGCCAGGTGTGGTGGGGTATCCCGGCTGTATTCCCACTTTCCATAGAGGGAATATGTGGGGAACTTTTGTAGAGAGGGGGAAGATCCCCCCTGAGCCTCCTTTTCTCCAGGCTGAGCTCCCTCAGCCCTCCAGAGCCTTTTCCAGCTCTTTCCCTGGACACGATGGATGTGGTGTCTCTGGATTTTGTGTTGATTTTGGTGTCATTATGGTGAAGAGACAAGGGGTGGATTTGGTGTAAATTTTCCACTTCCATTCAGTTTTGGGATGACGATACTTTGATTTTCGTGCCGGGAGTTTTTTGGGTTTTGTTGGTTGGATTTGCTGACGGACCTGAAGGTTTTGTGGTGGATGTGGATTTTAAGGATGATTCTTAAACATCAGAGGCACATCTTAAAAATCAGAGGGACACCCTTAAACATCAGAGGCGCATCTTAAAAACCACAGGGACACCCTTAAACATCAGAGGGACATCTTAAAAACCACAGGGACATTTTAACCATCAGAGGGACACCCCAACTGTGGGACATGGCTCGGGGGCTGTGAGCCCGGCCCAGGGCCACCAGCCAGGTCCTTCCCATCCTTCCCAGATCTACGGCTCCCAGGGCATCAATCCCTACGAGTGCCTGCGCCAGTCCTGCAGCATCCTCATGGCCACCATGAACAAGATGGCCACGGCCATGCAGGAGGGCGAGTACGACGCCGACCGCCCGCAGAACAAGGTGGGTTGGGCTCTGTTCCGTCCAGGAGGCCGTGGGTGACACGGGGCAGCAGGGAGCAGTGTGGGGAATTCTTCCTAAAATCCCATTGTCCCGCCGGTCCCGGTGCAGCCCACGCCGCCGGCGGAGCTCCGGGCGGCCGCGCTGCGGGCGGAGATCACGGATGCCGAGGGGCTGGGGCTGAAGCTGGAGGACAGGGAGACGGTCATCAAGGAGCTGAAGAAGTCCCTCAAGATCAAGGTAAGGTGTTCCTCCCTGATCCCTGCCTTCCTGGGTCCTCCTTGCTGATCCCTGCCCATCCCTCACTGATCCCTGCCCATCCCTCATTGATCCCTGCCCGTCCCTCATTGATCTCTCCTCATCCCTCACTGATCCCTGCCCATCTCTCACCCATCCCTGCCTGCTCCTCACCCATCCCTGCCTTCCCAACTGCTCTGGGATTCACCTCCACGCTCCTGGTCACTTCCCACCCACGGAGACGGTGATCCCCAGTCCCATGCAGATCTCCTGGGGATGTTCTTCCCACGAGTAGGGAAGTGCTGCCTTCCAGATCCTGCCCCCAGCGCGGTCTGGGGTGCGCAAGGTCGGAGCTGGGAGCTGTTCCTGGGTTCCAGCCGTGGGAATTGGGTGATTTGGGGGCTCCCTGGAGCTCCCTGATTCCCTCGCTGCCGCTCCAGGGCGAGGAGCTCAGCGAGGCCAACGTGCGGCTCAGCCTCCTGGAGAAGAAGCTGGACAGCGCATCCAAGGACGCGGATGACCGCGTGGAAAAGATCCAGACCAAGCTGGATGAGACCCAGACGCTGCTCAAAAAGAAGGAGAAGTGAGTTTGGAATGGGGCCGGGGGTGTGGAGCTGATGGAGCAAATCCAGAGGAGGCCACGGAGATGCTCCGAGGGCTGGATTCCCTCTGCTCTGGAGCCAGGCTGGGAGAGCTGGGAATGTTCACCTGGAGAAGGGAAGGCTCCAGGGAGAGCTCAGAGCCCCTTGCAGGGCCTAAAGGGGCTCCAGGAGAGCTGGAGGGGGACAAGGCATGGAGGGACAGCATCCCTGGCCTCACACATCCTTCCGTGTGCTCTTCCCAGGGAGTTTGAGGAGACCATGGACGCCCTCCAGGCCGACATCGACCAGCTGGAGTCGGAGAAGGTGGAGCTGAAGCAGCGCCTGAACAACCAGTCCAAGCGGACGATCGAGGGGCTGCGGGGGGCCCCGGCCTCGGGCGTGGCCTCCATCGTGTCCGGCATCGCCGGAGGTGAGTGACCGGCATCCCTGGACACGGCTGGAGTGGGGCTGGGATGTGCTCCTGGCACAGGAGGGCTGGGCATGATGCGTGCCCGGGAATTTGGGAACGGTGCTCCCACAGCAGCTCCTGGCCCTCATGGAGCCGCAGCCTCTCCCACATTCCCGGCCCTGGCTCCCGGGAATCCTGCTGGCACGTTTTTGTTTCCCTGGCTCTGGGGGAGCCATGCGTGGGTCCTGCTTGGGTCACTCCCAGCTGCTGGGAATGGGGTTGGTCCTGGATGTGGCCGTGGGAGACCGGAGCTGCTCCAGCCACAGCTCCTCTCCCGCCCAATCCGGGGCTTTAATCCTGCTTTTTCTTGTCTCTCCCGGCCCCTCTCCCTGTGCTGCAGAGGAACAGCAGCGAGGTACGGACACACCCCGCATGCAGCCCCTGGTGCATGGTGGGGACAAAGGATTTCCCAGGACACCCAAACCCTGGGACATGGCTCTGTTTGGGAGCAGNTGGAGGGCGCTGGGGGAAGGGGCTGAGAGCAGGGCCAGCACTGGGAGCTGGGAATGCTGGGGGAACTGGCAGAACTGGGGGTGCTGGTGATGTCCCTGCCAGCCCTTGTCCCCTTGGTCCAGATGCCACTGGCACAACCTGATTGATTGATTGACTGATTGATTAATGAACACCCCATGAGGCACAGCAGCAAATCATCCAATTAACCAACGATTCTAATGGACATTAATTCATGGATGTGACAGAGCAGCTCGTTGGGCACAGCTGTGACAGCTCCCAAACCCAACCCATCCCACGTGCAAGCCCCATGTCACCTTCCCATGGGCGACCCTTCCAGGACCGTCCTTGCTCCCAGCCCTGCCNGTGCTCTTCCCAGGGAGTTTGAGGAGACCATGGACGCCCTCCAGGCCGACATCGACCAGCTGGAGTCGGAGAAGGTGGAGCTGAAGCAGCGCCTGAACAACCAGTCCAAGCGGACGATCGAGGGGCTGCGGGGGGCCCCGGCCTCGGGCGTGGCCTCCATCGTGTCCGGCATCGCCGGAGGTGAGTGACCGGCATCCCTGGACACGGCTGGAGTGGGGCTGGGATGTGCTCCTGGCACAGGAGGGCTGGGCATGATGCGTGCCCGGGAATTTGGGAACGGTGCTCCCACAGCAGCTCCTGGCCCTCATGGAGCCGCAGCCTCTCCCACATTCCCAGCCCTGGCTCCCGGGAATCCTGCTGGCACGTTTTCGCTTCCCTGGCTCTGGGGGAGCCGTGCGTGGGCCCTGCTTGGGTCACTCCCAGCTGCTGGGAATGGGATTGGTCCCGGATGTGGCCGTGGGAGACTGGAGCTGCTCCAGCCACAGCTCCTCTCCCGCCCAATCCGGGGCTTTAATCCTGCTTTTTCTTGTCTCTCCCGGCCCCTCTCCCTGTGCTGCAGAGGAACAGCAGCGAGGTACGGACACACCCCGCATGCAGCCCCTGGTGCATGGTGGGGACAAAGGATATCCCAGGACACCCAAACCCTGGGACATGGCTCTGTTTGGGAGCAGGGGAAGGATCCGGGTCCTGCTCGGATGCTGCCAGCCCTGGGAGCTCATGGCTGGTGGCTCCAGAGGGTTGGGAAGGGAGGGATGAGCGTGGAACCGTGGTGGATGCGGAGTGGAGAGCCTTGGGAAGGGGCACTGGGAGCTGGTGGGAGCCAGGGCTTCTCCAGGGAGGTGCCACATGCTGGTGACAGCGCTCGTGTCCCTGTGCCACCGTCACGGGTGGCACCGCTGACGGTCAGTGCCCGTCCGCAGGTGTCGGCGCCGGGCAGGTGCCGGGAGGTGGCTCTGGACCCGTCCAGGTGAAGGATTCACCCCTCCTGCTGCAGCAGATCGACGCCCTGCAGCTCTCCCTGAAACACCTCAAGAACGAGAACAACCTGCTCAAGGTCGGGGGGAGTGGGATGGGATCTGGGTGGGATGGGATNTGGGAGCTGGGAATGCTGGGGGAACTGGTGGAACTGGGGGTGCTGGTGATGTCCCTGCCAGCCCTTGTCCCCTTGGTCCAGATGCCACTGGCACAACCTGATTGATTGATTGACTGATTGATTAATGAACACCCCATGAGGCACAGCAGCAAATCATCCAATTAACCAACGATTCTAATGGACATTAATTCATGGATGTGACAGAGCAGCTCGTTGGGCACAGCTGTGACAGCTCCCAAACCCAACCCATCCCACGTGCAAGCCCCGTGTCACCTTCCCATGGGCGACCCTTCCAGGACCGTCCTTGCTCCCAGCCCTGCCACACCCGCACCCCGCCGGCTTTAGCCGACTTTTATCCCCCGATTCTCTGCTTTCACCCCATTTTTCCACCCGGCCTCTCCTCCCCGTTGCCTTTTCCCGGCGTTTCCCCTAACTCGGGTTTCCCGCGGACCCCAGGGCGCGCAGATGAAGCTGGAGCTGGCCAGCCTGGCCCCGCTGCAGGTGCCGCGCGTGGCCGTGGCCCGGGACCGGCCGGGCGAGGCGCTGCCCACGCAGACCCTGTACCGCAAGAGCACGCAGCTGCTGGAGACCCTGTACCAGCTCAGCGCCAACGCCAAGGTGGTGGACATGAGGCAGAGCAAATCCAGTAGGTCCTACACAAACGTTGGGATTGGGGGGGCTTTGTCACCTCTGTGTTGTCCCTCTGCCCGTGGAGGGACCGGCAGCGATGTCCCAGCTGGAGTGGGGCTTGGTCCAGGGTGGGATTTGGGGTGAGGGGGCTGCTCTGATGGCAGGTTTGGGGTGTTTGGGTTGAGGGGCACAGCCCAATGTCCCCACAGTGCCCAGTGCTGTCCCCCCAGCCAGGGACATCAGGGTGTTCGGGACATGCGGCTCAGTGTCCAGGGGCTGAGCTGCTCTGGGGTGGTTCAGCCTCTCCCTAAAACCCCTGAAACTCCCCTGATACCAACCCAAGGACATCAAACCCCCCCAAAACCCCACAGGTACCAACCTGAGGAGTTCCAAACCCTCTGAAACCCCCCGGTATCACCATGACAAGGTCAAACACCTCAGGTGCAAACCCCTCCCAGTATCAACTCCCGAAACAACCCTGGTACCAACCCAAAGCAGTCAAACCCTCCCAAAATCCCCTGGTACCAACCTGAGGAGGTCAAACATCCCCAACCCACCCAGTACCAATGAGGGAAGGTCAAACCCTCCCAAAACTCCTTGGTAACAACCTGAGGAGATCAAACCCCCTCAAACCCACCCAGTACCAACCTGAGGAGGTCCAAGCCCCCTGGTACCAACCTGTGGAGGTAAAACCCCTCAAAACCCACCTGGTACCAACCNCAGTCAAACCCTCCCAAAATCCCCTGGTACCAACCTGAGGAGGTCAAACATCCCCAACCCACCCAGTACCAATGAGGGAAGGTCAAACCCTCCCAAAACTCCTTGGTAACAACCTGAGGAGATCAAACCCCCTCAAACCCACCCAGTACCAACCTGAGGAGGTCCAAACCCCCTGGTACCAACCTGTGGAGGTAAAACCCCTCAAAACCCACCTGGTACCAACCTGAGGAGATCCAAATCCCCCAAAACCCACCCAGTACCAACCTGAGGAGGTCCAAATCCCCTTGGTACCAACCTGAGGAGATAAAACCCCCCCAAACCCACCCAGTATCAATTAGGGAAGGTCAAACCCCCCCCAAAACTCCTTGGTACCAGCCTGAGGAGGTCCAAACCTCCTTGGTACCAACCTATGGAGGTAAAACCCCCCAAAACCCACCTGGTACCAACCTGAGGAGATCCAAATCCCCCCAAACCCGCTGGTGCTGACCCGAGGGGGGTCCCAGCTGCTCAGCCGTGTCCGTGCCCGCCCCGGCTCATCCCTGCCTTCCCGATGTCCGCAGCGCGGAGCTCGTCGGCGCGGCTGCTGGAGCAGACGGCCCGGCTCTGCGCCCTCAAGAACTCCATCGACGCCCTGAAGGTGAGCAAGGGCCTTCCCCATCACAGGGCACCCGGTGGCACCCCCGGCCCAGCGCTGCGGACCCCCACGCTGGGGCTGGTGGCACCTGGTGGCACTGAGGGGACAAGGTGCTGCCCGTTCCCGTTGCCGTTCTCCTCCCCGAACAGTCGGGTTTGACCCCTTGGCCTGGTCCCTGGGGTGGGTGAGGGGCTCTGGGGGATGGCGAGGGTCCCCACGGGGTGGTTTTTGGGGTGACCTTGCCGTGCCCCCCCAGGACGACACGCTGAGGGAGATGGTCCAGCAGCAGCCGGGCGCCGGCGTCTCCACCACCTTCGGCACCTTCCCGTCCTCGTCCTTCCTGAAGGTGAGAGCCCGATCCCCAGGGAACCCCCAATCCCAAGGAATCCCCAATCCCGAGGGAACCCCAATCCCCAGGGACCCCCAATCCCCACGGACCCCCAGTCCCAAAGGACCCTTTTTCCTGAGGAAACCCCGATTCTGAGGGACCCCAATCCTGAGGGACTCCAGTCCCAAGGAAATCCCTATGCTAAGGGACCCCAATGTCAAGGGACCCCCTGTTCCTGAGGGACCTCAATCACAAGAAACCCCGATTCCTGAGGGCCCCCCAATCCCAAAGGACCCTTTTTCCTGAGGAAACCCCGATTCTGAGGGACCCCAATCCTGAGGGACTCCAGTCCCAAGGAAATCCCTATGCTAAGGGACCCCAATGTCAAGGGACCCCCTGTTCCTGAGGGACCTCAATCACAAGAAACCCCGATTCCTGAGGGCCCCCCAATCCCAAAGGACCCTTTTTCCTGAGGG
>VYXC01000718.1:0-30306 GCA_013397175.1 Platysteira castanea
ACTCTATTCCAGCCCAAACCATCAAAGTAACTTTCTATTCTTGTCTGGAGTATCATTAACATGAACTGTAGTTTATGTTATCTTGGTCTGATAGGACTTGTCACTCTAATCAATATGATTGTTTGATCTTAAAACAAAAATGTAAGAAATATCATTTTCCATTATGATAATTTCAAAAGCTACTTCATAAAGCAATCGGATGCTCCAGTGGGCTCCCTATGAAGACATTTTTTTAACAGCTGACATAAGTAGCTTAACTTACTTTACTGTGTTGTTAAGAAAACCACAAATCACATAAACATTAATTTTTCCTTCACTCGTTTCATGCAATTCTCCAGATCAATAACTGGCCCCTAGATACATACAAGGACATCCATATGCCTCATCCAGGGGAATAGATTTAGTAATTTCTAAAGCCTCTCACATTCATCCTTTAATCCAGTTCATTTATTGTTTATCCATTGGAGGCCTTTTTTGAAATTCCTGTGTGGTATTTTCACATGTAGAACCTTACACCAACAACAGTGCTGTTAAAATAAAGCTGTTCCAAAGTATGAATAAAAAGTGTTCTTACCAAAAACATCGATCATACTTTTATATCTCATGACTCTCTGTGAGAATAAGTACAATTCTCTTGTTGATACCTAACCTAAGTTCCACTATACATTGGGTGAGAGGTTTTCTAAACAACTGAAACCAGGTTCGTTTTGTGTGCCTTTTTAAGGTTTGCATAGGATATGGATACACCACAGGAGTTTAAATCTGTAATCAGCTGCCATCAGAACCAGTTTTAACTAAGTTTCTGCTGCAGCTATTTAGCTGGCAAAGCCCAGTGCTTAGAGCAAGCAATTTCTTGCAGAAAAAATCCATATATAATGCCTTCCATATTTGTTCTCACTGCAGAGAGTGAGGACCTTTACAAGAGTCAGATTCTAATCCAATTACAATCCAATGCCATATTTTTCACAGTAACTATATTTTTCTGACATCTGCATGCTCTGTTTTTGGTGTGTTAAATCAGGCTAAATCTGAGTTTGAACTCCTTTTCATCCTGTGAATATAAAACATTTCCAATACCTGCTTTGCCTACCTAGTGGCAAGTTCTTATTTTGTCCCAATTACAGCTAAACATCATACATATATCAGCTTATTTCAGTAAAAGCCTTAGTGCAACAACAGTCTGTGTCTTAGTCTCTATTTTAGGAGTTGTTGGTTAGCAAGAGGAGCTGGCACTGCATTCAAGGAAGACTGAAATAGCTTTTGAACTTTTGACACAAAGGGTGTTGCCAGATCATCTGCCAAAGATGTCACCCCGATGTAGTAAAGCCTATTGAATACATAGATATGAGAGTTTCCTCCAAAAAAGTAATTTCCATTTTACAATAATGATATGACATTACGCAGTACATTTTAGAGGATTGTTTTACTTCTTCAGTGGTTCAACTCACACAACATTTGGCAGCTTCTTCCTCGCCATACTTGACTCATGCCATAAAAACTTGCTCAGGAATGAAGTGTCTATCACTTAGTATTCATTCATTCATTCTAGTCATGCAATTTTACTTATTCATGCAGTTTCCATAACATCCCAGTGATAGATTGCACATAATTTACACAGATAAATTATGCACAGCTGTGACTTCTAAAAACTTGTAGTTCAGGTCAGTACTTTTAAGTTGTAGCTTGAGAGTTTCAGAGATTAAAATTCTAAATATTTTTTCCCCATTTTGTTTTATCTGTTACATAAAATGAGGGCAGTCTAACAGAAGATAATGGATGATAAAATAATAATTAACCATGTAGAAAAATGTTATAAATTTAAGAGTTTGTACTTTAACCAAGATAGGTTCTTCGAGAGCAGTGAGGAATGTCTGCTTTCCAAGACTTGCAAAAAACCATAGTGAATTGTTTATGAATTGTTAAACATAACCTGTATTTCATATTAAGACACTGAGACGTTCCTACATGGCACATCTAAAAGGTATTGTGAGGAAAGAGGAGCCGTCATTTCAGTGCACAAATTCTTTTGACAACCATCAAGTATATTCTAACTAGAGGTGAAATATTCTTGCCTGCTCTTGTCTTGCATTCACGGAGGTTTTCTGAAAGCCTCATAATTGGATTTCATTTGTTTTCAAAAAAGATCTCTAAGAATGTGTGTCAGCTGCTCACCATAGCTAAGACTAATGAAAAAAAATGAAAATTAAAATCTTAGAGCAGAACGAGATAACATCAGAACCTTTGTCTTCATTAAACTAATAACTAGCAGAAATTGATCAATTAAAACTAATTTATTCTACCAAGTAAAATTAATCAATTATCAAAGAAGAGAGAAAAAAAAACTTAAACATCAAGATTTTTTTTCCTTTAGGAATAAGCACATTGATACTAAATAATCACTATGTTCTTACAATGCATTTGTAGCTGCAAAACCAGGAATGATACACTGATGCACCTTTAGTGCTGTCAAACTAATTTTTCTAAAGAGAAATGTACTATTTCCCACTTAGATTTTTAACTAATTGTGAAAGTTTTGGTACTCTTAACTTCAAGAGCTGTATTCACTCCTGATAATAAATTAATTCACAAAAATTGATCAATCTGTGTTTGCAAAAGAAACTTATATTCTACTAGAAAATTTAGTCATGGGTATGGGCCATACTGATAACCAGTTTCCTGAGAAAATGCTCAGAAATTTCCTACCAGAATTATAGTTACAGAGCAAATTACCCAAAATACAGTCTAATAATGTGGAAAGGATTTGGGCTTTTAAGGTTGTGTAGATGTTTTGTCAGTATTTATTGTTTGCATACTATTAGAAACTTATATAAGTTTTATACTTTGAAATGACAGTTTCTCCCCTCCAAATTTTTTTATTATTATTCTCTTAACAGAAAAAAACCCAAAACCCCAAGAGTTAAAATAACACCATGATTATTTCTCATGATTTTGGAATGAAATATGGTATATTTTAAATTCCCAAACAGCTGTGGTGCCTTTGGCAGTGCCAATGGCTGTGTTATTTATTTGATAGCCAGGATCTAGAAGTGGAATGTTTGGACAAATGTCCAGCATCCTTTGGTGGGTTGTTTTTCCTTTTTACATCATTCCTTCACTTGGAGGTGAGGCAAGGTAACCCAGCTGGCCATCCCCTGTGGAAACTGGCTTCTACTGATTTGCCTTTTGGGTGCTAGTTAACATGTTATGACAGAGCTTCTTTCAAAATTGATTGAAGATAATATCAATTAAAAGGGGTTTTTATGTGGCAATTCAAACTGTCCTGCCAGTAGAGCTTTGTCCCAGGGAATTCTGAGCAGTGTCACTGCTGAATGGACTCTCTCAGCTGCAACACGTGGGCCAGGCATTTCCACACTGGAAGGACCGGGCAGCAGCGCTTCACCTCACCTGGACACAAATCAGAGCAGCTCTGAGCTCCCTCCTGTAATGGTAATTGATCCATTTGTAGCAGTGTGAATGCCATTATTCCACCTTGGAGGCACTGGGGTAATCTCCAAAGCAATACAAGGAGTGGTTACTAAATAACAGCAATGTCTTCTTGCATTTGTTTACACCATTTATATTTTTTTTAGTGAGAAAGCAAAGAATAGCAATCAGTATTCTACTTTGAGTAAGAATATGCCAGTAAGAGTCTACAGTAAAAGGCTAAAACTACTCTGTCTTCAAGCAGTTGTGTTTGCTGAAAGATATGGTGATTTCATGCTGAATCATGGTTTAAATTTTTGCGAGTTTTCTTTTGCTTTTTTTCCTAAAAATGCTCATAGTGGCACATAGTGGCCTGAAAAAAGTGGCACATCAAATGCACAAATCCATATAAATGAAGAAAGAAAATTTTAGGAACTCTCTTACAAATCAGATAATTCATTCCAAAGTTTTCCATTACTTTTAAATGTCTTATTTGTCCATAATGCAAATTAAAAATACTGTTTAATAATTTAAGGTAAGAGTAAATTGGTACTAATTTGTTGTTATTAAGTTAAATCCTATAGAATTAATTATTTTCTAGAAGTCACCAAGTGCATATCATGATATCTATTTACCACAGCAGCTGATTCCATTTCTTATGAGAATAAATTGCGCTCTGTTCAGCACGCTTTAAATAATATTAAAAAAAACCAAACACCGCCAAAAGTTGAAGTTCCCTTTATTGACACTGATAATATTTATTTGTTTATGCCTTTATTGACAATGATAATACCTACTTGTTTGTGCCTAACATCAATGAGCTCAGCCTTCATAAATTATATCTGTTAACAGTATGGAAATACTGCCTCAGGATTTTCTTGAGATTTATGGCATGAAGAAAAGAAAACAACACAAACACAAAACAAACCACAACTTTTGCTTATTGATTTTTAGAATTTAATACAATTTGACTATGTAGATCTGTATAGAAAAGGTCTAGTTGTTTAAGAATATAATCACTGGAACATTTTAACTACTGCACTGCGTCCACCAAGGACAGGGGGTGTTTTAGAAAACTCATTAGTGAAACCATCTGTTCCTCTCTTCTTCTGAGCTCTGCAACTTTGTGTGACTTCTCTACTTGCAGAATGTCTGTTCTCATCGCAAAGAGCACTATCAGGCTGAAGAAATCTATCCAAGGATCAGAGGTGGTGGATATTTCCACAGGGTTCATTCTTGCACAGAAATGCATTGAAAAATAGTTTAAAACCTTGTCAGTCTGTCTAAAACCTGTCAACTTAGCATTGGAGTCCATTTAAATTTCAGAAATCCTTGGGGAATTATTGACCCCTTGTAAGTCCCTGGCCATTTAGTAGCCCCATGAAAACATCAATGGTGCTGCATTGTTAGGTGGTTTTGGGCTTTGGGGTTTGGGTTGGGGTTTTTTTTTTCGGTTGGTTTTGGGGGGTTGGGGTTTTTTTCTCATTTATTTATTTATTTGCTTATTTATTTTTATTTTAGGGGGTTGTGGGTTTTTTTTCTGAGGTTGTTCTGCCAGCTGTCTTTCCTAGTCTGTGGCACTGTTGCCTGGGCTGAAAGAGGTGGGTGAGCCCCTGTCTCATGATCAGTATTCTTTGTGGACTCTAAGATCATATAGAGATTAGTAAAAATTGATTTATCAAAAGAGCGATGTTATTACTGTCTTGGTATGCTTCCTAAAAGCATTTATGCAGCAGGAATGAGTGGTGTTTGTCTCTATGTGACAGCTAAACCCAAAGAAGAGAAACTTAATTGAGCATATTGCAACATTCTAAGTAACTGATTGGGCAACTGAAGCCATTTGTCGTTCTATGAGTTAATGCAGATTTGGTCTGAACAGCTCGGGGAGAATAAGAAGAAAATTTTGGAGGAAAGTAGTCATTGCTTGTTATAAGCTGCTGAAAAAGACATGGGAACAAGAAATTTAACTTCTTATGCCAAAGTTCAGCCTGACAAAGCACAGGAAATATTCTTCTAGGCACTCTGCTGTAAGACTGGTTCTCTTGCTTTTTACCAGAGAAGCACATTCGGTGATACTGAAGGGTTGCTAAATGGATTTAATGGATTCCTTTAAGTGTCTTAGGATAAACCTCATGCCCAGAAGGCAAACAGTTCGTTCCTCCCCTTTTGTTTTTTCTCTTTATGTATGACAATGTCACTCTATTGATTGTGAAGAAGTGTGTGTGTGTGTTTGTTTGTTTGTTTGTTTGTTTGTTTGTTTGTTTTAGTGCTTGACCAAATTTCCAGTTAGATATGTTGTACTAGCAGCTCTTGGAGAGGTAACACTTGACTTGCTTTTAAGTTTGGTAAAGTAGCAGCAGCTGTTGGGCCACGTAACATAATTGGAAGGTGAGTCACTTGCATTTTTGAGATTCATTCCTCTACAAAATGAACAGAGCAGAGGCAAGTGTGTGAATGTGCCTCAGAAAGGAGAGTATCTAAGATTTGTTGTGTTCTTATTTATGTAGGAGTAAAAATTTGCATAACATGATTTTTGAAAGCACCCTTGTGAAATTCACAGACGAGCACGACTTATGACGTTTACTGTATAGGAGTAAATAAATAAAGGTCTTCAGTGAAAATATTCAACATTACAATGTTACTATATGCAGTGATCAATCCCTTGCCATCTGTATCTCAGTATACAGATATTTCATCTCCATGAGGAGAACTGGTATAAGAACAGGTGTGATTCCATGAAATCATAATCCCCTGTTCTGCACATTTATAGAACTGGTCAACATTTCTGAATTTTCAAACCCCTTGCCTGAGAAAGAGAAAATACTTTACAAAGAAGTAAGAGTAACTTTTCTCCATCCTTTGGCTACCTTACCGATAAATATTTTATACTCAGTTCAGTGTCATTCAGCTTGCAGTCTTTGTGGTTTGCTGTGTTAAAAACATGGGTATATGGCACACCGTGGTCTCAGGCTTTTGAAATGTAATGGATAGTTTTAGATCATTTGTAGTGAAAATTAAATTTGTCAAATCCTATTGTGGTTCTAGGATTAGAAAATATGCTTTAGATAGGCTTAGCACTAGTCCTGATGTAATCACATTAAAACATTACTATCTCATTATACTACACGAGTCACTAGGCTAGACTGAATATTTGTACATTTTTGATCTACAGACTGTGCTTAACTAACATAAACACTGAAGTCACATTTCAGAGTATTGGACAAGGTTGTCAACTGCCTGATTTTGCTAATATTCTTTCTAAGTATTTACATATCAAAAAAACATGTGACTACTAAATTATAATACTATGATTACTTCCATAAATATTGCCCATTTTTAGGTTAGAAGAACATAATCATTTTAGTTCTGTATGTGTTAAAGTTAAGTCCTGAATGTGAGGTGTACAGTTCTTTCCCGATCCTGTCTTTAGCTATCAGTGAGGTCTGGATTTTATGATTTGTGTAATTGGAGTCAGAGCATCTTGTTCCTTCAAGATCACTTTCATAATAGATTCCCAACAGTGTCACATATTTAATAAAGCAAGATGTGTTCTTATGAATTAGTGATCTGCCAAAATTTCTGGCTGTTTTGGTAAGCAAGCTTTCATCACAGAAAACAATAAAAAGTAGAAATACTAAGGATTTGTGGTTTATTTTAATTGGAATTTTGATTCTGAGTTTGTATATGTTCAATTTGATTTGAAACATGGCATGATATTTATCTTTGTGTGCTTTTTTTCTGGACTGTCAGCAAATAGCTACGCATACAAAAACATTCTCTAGAATGCATTCTTGCATGAAAACTTGAGAGTCCATTGTTACATTGTGCATAACATTGCAGATTTTTAAATGAATATCATTAATTGCTTAAATAATACTTCTTAGGAATATTTTGCTGACTGCTTGCTAAACATAATTCATCATTTGAATCTGCGTTTGGAGTTAATACTGAGTAATTAAAAGCACGGTGTCCAGTCTCTGTGCATCCAGCCACCCCATAACATCTACAGCATTGTCAGCACTTTGTATGAACTAATTTCAAAGCATTTTTAAAAAATGGTTTTGATTTTTTTCCCTTTTAATGTAACTAATTCTCTTATAATTATCTTGCTTTCTCAGACCACACTACTTTCTTCACTACCCCTTGTTTAGCTGTTGTTTCTGTTTTAGTGTTATTTCTGTCTATATAGGTCTGTTTGGATAGCAGAAGTTTCACACAATATCATGATTTTTTCAGATATTCAGGGGAAAAGAAATAGCATATATAGGCAGAAACAATAAGGAAGATATTTGATATTTAACTTACCTTATTATACCTGGTTTTAGTGGCTTTCCCTGCTAGAGGGGATATTCTGGGTGGGAAAAAGAAGGTGTCTTGTGCAGAGTAGGAACCTTCAAAATAACTGTATTCACAAGGTCTTCTGTTTGGCTTATGCTCATCCAGTACCTGAACGCATCCAGTTGAATACTGTCACAAGTCAAAGTTTAAACATAACTAACTAACTAACTAAATAAAATAATGGTAGTTGAATTATTACAAGGTCTTTCCCAAAATAACTAAAGAAAAGTGAAAGGTGATTCAACTTAGGCAAGCTGCAGTCTTCTCACAGACACTGTGAGTAGAATAAGAAAAAATTACTGAGGAAATTATTCACTGTGAATTATTTTCGTAGTTCTAATGACGGGATAATCACCCAATGAAGTATTTTGAGTTAGTGTTGGAACAGCATCATTTGATTAATCTACGTTGGTTTTTTTTCTGTCAGTATTTACTAGAGGAGAAAATGCTTTTCGTTTATGTGAGGAATGTTGTGGGTCAATCACTGCACACTGTCCTTTGCCCTAGATTAAGGAAATTAAGTTTCATATTCTAAGTATGATAATTCCTGGAGGGTTTTTAATTGAAAAAAAAAAATCAAGCTGTCTGCACCATTTATTTTATGATACTGTATGACAGTACAAAAAATACACAAACCTGTGCTGTGGATTTTTCTACCCTTCCTCAAACGAAGTTTCAGTATGTGTATGCAGCAGATATGACTATAATTAATGCATATTTAACTATCTTTAATTATCTGGCTTGGGCAAGATACAAAATCTCACTAAATAAAATGCTGCATGGACTAATGATCTGAGCTGTGCGTTGCCATGGCTAGATCACTTTCAGGATCATTTTTTGAAGCTAGACAAGGTCTCATGGTCTATTTTATGGACTGTGATCACAATAATTTCCTCTAAACTCATGCCATGCTGCTGAACTTTTTGATAGGGTTTTTTTTTTCTCTTTTACTATGGCACAAGTCAGTTTTAAATTACTTAAAAGTGAAGTTGCTTGAAACAATTTTTATGTAGGGATTTTCAAAACAAAAAAAAGAATTTAATTTTGCTCAGAGAAGAAGACATAACTTCAGTTTCATTCTCTCTCTTTGATTCAAACTTCCAGAAGCATGAAGCTCTACAGTTTCAATGTGAATTATTTGGATGTTGCTGTTTACATTAGAACAATGTAGATGAACTGAAGTCTTTGAAGCCTTCAGTTCTACCTGCCCAGCATGTCCTTAGGTCAAGAATTATGGAGGGTTAATTTTGGTTGGGAGGATTAAGCTAATAATTTTTGTCAAGGTTGTGTTATAGGACCTAGTAATAAAAGGAAAAAAGAAAAAACGTAAAATTGGGCACAGGGATTTGTGCTTCTTGCACCATCCCAATCTAAGTACAAACAATTGTCCTAGAGCAAGCTTCCAAGAGAAAGTTTTCTTTTAGGTGAAGAGTTGGTGTCTTGGTTTGAAAGACAGGTGTCTGCTTAAGGAGGCAGCAGCCTCCCTTGGAATGAAAAAAAATGCAACTCCCCTCCCTCCAGTTTTATAATTTTGAAATTAAGGGGCTTTCAGGCAAAGATATGGAGGATAGGAGTAACAGTTCTTTTACTAAAATATATATATAAATATATATATATANGAATATTTTTTTTTGGGCCTATTTTACACTATAAGCTATGACAGTTGGAAAGACAGGATTCTCCTAGGAGTGAATTACCACTGGATAGATTTCTGAAAAATTAATTTGATAACACAGTCAGTGATAAATCCTTAGCTACATTTGCATTGTCAAGCGTGCCGTTGTCAAATAAGGATTCATAGTGTTTAAAGTCATTCATTACCACAGCGATTCTCGTAACAGTCCAAGACCACATTTACCCCACACAGCAACAGACTACAAAAGTAATTTTGTCTTGGGTTTTTTTTATACCTTCACTTTACTTCAACAGTGCTTACTTAATGGAAGTCTTCCCACAATTCAAGCAAATTGGAAATATTTAGTTTGTTTGTTTGTGTGTGTGTTTTTAAAAATTAGTTCTTTGTTATATTTGGTGTTTCCATCTACCATTTCCTATTACATAAACCATCCATTGTGAAATGTTGAAACACCTTTTCCTGTTATTCTTTCCAAGACTTTTCCGGTGTGCATCAAACATGGAGGTCCTTTTGAAAATGTAGTGATCCCCTTGCACAGTTTGGCAGACAAATGCCACTCAGGAGAGAACAGATGAAAGAATGCTTGATCAGGAGACTTAAGAAACATGTTGGAGAGAAACACTGTGACTGACATGCCTGAAGGGATAGTGAACAGTAGCAGACTGAAAAGACTATCATGACCAAGCAGAATCAATTCCTGTTCAATATTGCTGGAGTTGAAGATCGTGTTTCCCCCCATGCCACAGTTTTCACTGTTGTTGTTGATGTTTGAGGACTATGACTGCATAGAAACAAATATTGACATCAAAGAGTGAGGAAGAAATTATTATGGAGACACCTTAAGCTGGATTTATGTTGTTTTCTGTGCAGAGTAAGATATGTAAGACTTTTGAACAAACAAACTATTTGAGATTTTATGTCATGCAGTAGTTTCAAGGCCCTTGGGTACCTGTTCATTTTGTACAGTAAACCTCCAAGATTACTGGTCGTGGTGTTATTAATGTAAACATTTATCCTCTGGTAGTTAGAACCATTCTAATCCTCTGCCTCAATTTACTGTTAGCTTCTCCCACCTTGTTCGGATTGTTACAGTATCCTCCATCTCAAGCAGTCATTTGCTGACATGGTATTGGACTGAGAGCCTTGGCTTTAAACACAGGACTGATAAAGGACTGCACACACTGTATTCAGGGCTGTATCTAGAAATAAAACTTTTGAAAAACCCGTACCCAAATCGCTCTCCATTGAAGTATAAGCAGATATTCAACTTCAGTATCTGGCTCATGTTCCAACTCGGCTCTCTAATACTTGTTAAAGAGATACCCATCACTCCCAAAGGTATGAAAATGATCAAAACATGACTAATATTGACCTGCCAGAGGTATGGAGCTAGAAAAAACTTCTCAATTACACAACTGGTTTTTTCCTTTGGTTGGCTGCTTTTTTTTTCACAGTTTTCTAGATCTAAGATCTACTGTGATAATTCATGACGACTTAAAAGACATTCCACTTTTATTTGAGAAACAACACTTTTTAAGTAGTGTTGGAAATCTGTTTCCTATATTTTCCCTCTATATTTTTATTAACATAAACTTAAATAAGGACTATCAAACAAGCTACAACCTCAGAGAGCTATGATGGTGACGTCATGTGATGGACCTTTGACTGTGCCCATTCGAGGTAACAAAAGCTCTTAACAAATATTTAAGTGTAAGATAGTACAGTAAAAATGAAGCAAAGCAATAGAAGAGTAGAAATAAATACTTCTGAGTAAGTAATCTAATTCTTCACGCTATATGGACACACAAGTGTAGAAAAAGAATAGGAAAAAATTAGTGCTTGTGAATTTGCAGGTTGTAAATACTCACAGGTGCTGTCCGAGCAGCTTCTGGATCAAGAGCCTGAGCCACTGATGAGGAAAAAACTCTGCCAAATTCAGCCTTGGTGTCCTTGGTAGGGCCAGGATGGAGATGAAATGATCTCTCCCATGAGTGTTGTACTGGCCCCACCAGGTAAATCTGAGCGATGTGGAAGCAGGAGTGCAGGCTGGAACTGACCTTTCCCAGATTAATTACCAGCTCCTGAACTTCATTATGTTTCCTCCGCCATTCTCCATTATTAATTCCCTGTACAACACGGTTGAATGCATATGTACCTGTCAGTCTTATTTTGTAAAATTAATTAATAGGAGATGCATGTATGAATTTTAACATTTTTGCTATTGTTTTCCATATATATTTTACTTTGCACTGGGTGATCCTGGCTTAGAATACCCTTCCATATATGGTGTACTATATAATGATGTATTCCCTGTCAATCTAAATTAAACCCCCCCTGCACATATATACCTACATTAAAAAAAACGGGAAAAATTAAAATGTAACACTTATTAGAAATTTACACAAGAGGGTTTTAAAAATTATTTTTCTACATAAATTGAGTTCAAATTAAATGTCAAATATAATTTTGTGTTAGAAGTTTGAAATATATGATAGTCCTTAGAGAAAATCTAAGCACTCAGTTCTTCCAGCCAAATTGTTATTTGCATAATAGTGAGCTATAAGGTTATATATCATTATATGGCAGAATGCCAGACCATAATCTGCACAGTAAAGCTACTGAAAAGCTCAATCTGAAAAGCATTCATCTTACAAAGGAGTTTGTGTCTTCTATAAAATATGAAGCATATTGACTTTTTTTTCCTTGAGCAAACAGAGCACTGCAATCTATTTCCAGCATTCTTCTCATTCGGCTGTGGTAGACACAAATGTAAAATGAATGTTGACATATTTGTTTAACACCCCTGAACAGATTAAACTGCTTTAGAACTTCTTCAGTAATCAGCCTTGAAAAATATAAACTAACAGTCGCATCCCTGGATGGATTAAATTGTTTCAAAACTTCTTCATTATTCAACCAAGGAAAGTTTGTTAAAAAAACTCCCAGACCAGCATCCTTTGTCAGATAGGCTGGATTCACCTTCTGATAATATTAACTAGTTTCACCATGGGGTATCTTTTTATATCATATACATATGTAGTTAGGACACTATTTTTAAATGTTATTATCTAAAAGATCTTTTTAATTCCTGACAATTTGACCAAGATGCTCTGAATGAATCAATTCAGAAATAGCTAATATCTATGACTGGGGTGATAGGGAGGGGGTTTGGTTGGTTGGTTGGTTGGTTTTTTGGTTTTTTTTGTGGCTTTGGGGGGGTTATTTTTTATTTTTATTTTCTTAATCTGTCTCACGCCTATTTGACAATAAGAATTCTTCAGTAGGAAGAATAGGAATAGTAGGAATTGCCCTTGGACACATAATTATATTCATGTAATATAGTTATTCCCATTTCAGTACAGCTATTTTGATTCATGCATTTAAAAAAATAACCTGTAGGCAGAATAAAAAATTCACAAGCATGGGCAATTTTGTCAGTCGTGATTGTTTAGGGCCAAAGTGTTTTGAACTTACTCTAGGCATTGATCATGCTGATATTTAGAGTTTACCTGAAGACAGACACACATATTGAACATGCAGCACACATTGGATTCAACTGTCTTTTTAACAATTCAACACAAGATTAATTTTTAAAGACAGAATTCTCTCCTCGTACCCTAAAAAACTTTGAAATGTAATGTGTTAGGTACTGGAAATTAATGTAGCTAAGAATTAGAATGAAGGCAATGCAGCACGTATCTAATCCTAGCAAGTCACTGTTTCCAGGAGTTATTGGTATTTCTCAAAAATGAACTCACTTGTTTTTTAAACTGTAATAGTCTGATACAACACCTACTGGCATCCAAAGGCAATTTAAACTCTAACTAAACAGTGTGAGGTGTGTAAAATATGCAGCAACTTTGCATCAGTTCATTAGGTATGTCAGAATTTTTTTAGGATCAAGTCCATCATAGTTGGAAATTTTTCTTTACAGGTCATTTAGATAATTTTTCTTAGTGATAATCGATGTGAAGATTTATGCCTTTTTAGGATTTGTAATGCTTTTAATTTTTTTTTCTCCAAACATCATAACAGGCAAATTTTAGAGATATTCTAAGATACCAAAGCTTGTATAAATTCAAAACAGTAATCCCCTAAACAACACCAAGAAACTGTATGAAAATTACAGAATCTAAAAATATATAATTACATTTAAGGCAAAACCATGATGGGTTTGAATAAGTTCAGCACAATTCCTTGTTTATAAGTATTGCCTTGAGCTCAACTTTCAGAATTTTACAGAGATTTGTAATATCTCTAAGCAGTAATTTTTTTTACTACATTTACTTTAAAGGTTAATATAAAATTTTTACGTTAAAATCATTAAAGTCTAAATTTCATTAGGAAATAGGATTAAAACCTAAAAATATTTTCTTATTAAAAATTACTTATGCTCTGTATTCTTCTAAATATTAAAGAAATGATTCAAAGGTGAAATGTCTACATGCATGTGTCTTCTAGAGAACTAGGGCCCTGTTCTTGTGAGGCAAACATCACAAATCTTCCTAGGAAGGATTCTTGTTTATTGGCATTAATTAAAATAAACAAACTACTCTCTTCACTGCCCATGAAATAAGTTCTAGTATTAACATAAAAAATTACCACATCTCATAATATTTTACTGATTTTTCGCTCTCAAAAGTCCAAAAGTGGTTTATTATGTTTATAAATGCCTTTTGTAAATGGTGTATAAATATGTTAAGGCAGACACCTTTGAACTGCTGTAGAATGTAACAAATTAAATTATAAAGGAGAAATAGCACATTAGTGAGAAAAGGTAAATGAATGTCTGTAGGAAATAGCTTAACAAGGGAAGGTATCTCAAACTGACCTTTCAGAAATTTGAATTGAACTTTTAAACCTCACTAGTAGATTACATTTAGAAGAGTCAAGTTATTGTTTTGTACCAAATGATGTTCTCACCATAATAAAACACTAAAATGCACTAAACACGCCCAAATGAATGGAATAATAGACACATATTCTGGCCTTGGTCAAAACAGAAGCAGTGCTCTGCAGAGGGCCTGTTCTGAAGTGGCTTTTGGATAAAAACTAAATTCTCATCAGGTAGTATTTTTCAGGTCACTTGTTCTAAGCAAGTGGGACTGTGGGTTTCTAGGAGCTTTGTCTTGCACAAAATAAATTTCCCAGTAACTTCTCATTTCATGTTCCAATTTTGACGCTGTCTGAAATAGAGAAAAAGGTTTTATTTTTGTCTCAACTATGAACCCTGGTCATCTTATGTAATCCAATCTCTTACATAAATTTAACTCTTTAGTAATTTCCATTCTGTTTTTATTTGGTGTTATATATGCCAGTTTCCTACTTTTCCTCAAAGGCTTCTTATTCCCTCTTTGTTCAAGGAGACAGTTCTGAATACACTTCAAATACATGTTTATGCTCTATAATTTAAATATTCATACAGTATATGCATATAACTCCTTTTCAGAGGAGAGGTAAGGTGATGAATTCTCAAATTCAAACCACTTTTTCATAAATGCTACTAGTAATCACGAGGCCAAAACTAAACAATTTCAATCACTACATCTAAGAGTTTGAATTTGTGAGCTCAATGAGTTTGTGGTCAGTATTCTAGTGCAAAATATCCCCAGACAAAAGCATCACTCATGAAATTAGATATGTAATATACGCATCCAAATCTGCCAGGTTCCTAAGTGCCCTTTGCCTGCTACAGAATAGAAATGCTCTCACGTGTGTCAGAATTCTGGATGCAAACAAAGTGTCGTGGCAGTGCCCTCAGACGAGGCAGTGCCAGGGCTGCTGTGGAAGCCTCCAGGGAGGTGTGTGAGCCCTGACCCGCTGAGATCTCACAGAGTCAGTGGGAGCAGCACAGGCAGTGAGGGTCCCATCTCCCTGCCTGGCATCTCTCTAAATCACTGCTTGCCATTACCAGGAACTATCTGGTGAGCCAGCAATGTCCTGTCAGTACAAGAGAAACCCCTGTGAACTCCAGACGTTTATTATTATAATTACAATCCTGAAGTAAAAAAAAAATCATTTAAAAACAGCTTTTGTAGTTGAACCACTGTGAAATACACAGGTGCCAACTGGTACAGGGTGCTTCGTGACTATCACTTGTAAAGTAGATGAATGTCAGAGTTCATTATATGGCTGTTGAATTTCGGTGAACTTTCTTTCAATAATCAATTCTAATCCTTCTGATTTAGAATGTCTGTCCTATTAGATCTAAATTAAATGCACCTCTGTGAACTTTCATTAGAAGCTTTTGTTTTACCTTTTACCCATTTGAGATGTGGTAACACTACTGATAGTTCTTACTGCCACTGGGTGCACAGGGTCTTGTTCACCCCATCCTTCTAATTGCAGTTGTTTTAAAATGAGAACTTCTACTAAAGAAAGCAGTAATCAAGCCCAAATCCCAACATTTCTAATATATGCTGCCCCAGTAGGAGTTTTTCCTTTGAATTTCTAATTAAAAACCTTTCAACGAAAGACAGCTTGAGTCTGAAGCTGTCAGGTCTCCCCTTGTCCTTGATGTGTACAGGGGGGAAACAATAAAAAAAGCCAAAGAGAGGATTTTACTTTTAAAGAAGCTCCATTTTCGTGAGACATTTGTATTCACATATTACTCTCTCTTTCTCATGGGAGCACAGCTCTACTCTTCAAACGAAAAAGAAAAAATAAAACACATCAGGAAGAGTGGACCTCAGACCTACTCTTTCTCTCCTTCTCTTGGACTGTTATTTCCATATAGAAAGCTGCTCTAATGGGACACTTGTAAATGGCAGGGAATTTAGCCCTTGTGGAGTCTTCTCCAGAAATTGGATTTTTGCTTAAGCAAACAGCAAACCATGCAGCAGGGAAAAAGCTATTTATTTGGCTGCCTGTTGAAGAGCCTCACAAAAATACAATTCAGTCTGCTGTGATCAGGGAAGTCAGTCTAGTATGCACTGAAAAAAGAATCATTTTGCCTCACTTGGATTTTGAAACAGTCTTTTAAGTGCAGTGAAAATTAATATGAAATCAGTCCAAATTTTAAAATTTATTTAAAACAGGAATCATGTAATCCAGCAGTTATCATTGAGAACAGATTTCACTAATGGCTATCAAAACCTCATTTTTTTTGTTTATGCTTCTAGGTATCTGTGTAGTTTAGGGAGAAACTAAAACCCTAGGCAAATGGAAAGAAAATCAGGATGTTTTCTTCTTGTTTAGATTTCCCTTTTTAATGTTTCAAAGCCACTCAGTTGAAAGATGTCATCGATATGGACTGATTTGGACACTTTGTGCCCTTTTAATCTGTGCCAATTAATTGATTTTTTAGTAGGAAATCGTCTACCACAGACATGAATCAATTCCCTCAGCTGAACATGGGTACATATTCATTGACAGCCAGAGTTCCCCTGTCCAGGGCAGTCTCTGTGCCCTTCAGTTCCCAAAGCCAGATCCTGCTTACATGAAAACTTCCTGCAGAGGTGAATCTGCTCAAATTGCCATAATTTTGTTGTATATGAGTGGAATCCAAGTCAGATGAAATCTCACTCGTCTTCTATAACCTTTTGTTTTCTATTTAAAATTTTCTAAGCCTACCTATTGTAAGTTCTATGTTAAAATCAAATTTTTTAGTGGCCCTAAGCTATGTTTTCAAAGAGTCAGTTGTTCCACATATTAATTTCAGAAGCATTATGAAGAAAGAGCTATTTTGTCTGGTTTTTCATATTAATTATTAATGCTCATGCATTTTATTTCAAAAGCAGATTCACAGACTGAATGACAAAAATCTCATTTTCTCTCCAAATCTCCTCCACCAGTTGCATTCCACCCATATGTATCCCTACAGCAATAAAAATCCATGAGAAGCTTTATGGAGTTATTTGAATTGGAAGTAGGAAACAGTTTAATGGGGAGGAAGGATGGCAGGAGAAGGATGGAAATGGCAGAGAATTCTTAGAGTGAATGGTCCTATTGTGATATTTAAGTGCTTCTTCAATTAGGGCTAAGTGAATACTCACAACAAGGGAAACTGGCCTTTACAGTTTTAACTGGGAGGCAGGTGGTGATTAATTCTTTGGCATCTTTCTGTTCAGTCAGATATAGAATTGACTGAAGTGCTTTATAAGAACGAAATAGCTCAGTGAATTATGTTTCCTCTCCATAATGGAGTGAAAAAAAAAGTCATTAACAGAACTCCAGAGTGAAAGTCACAGTATTTGAGAGTTCTCTGAGCACTCAGTTCATGTTCATTCAGGAATTATTCACACGCTAGGGATGAACATATCCATTAAATTGTGGTCTTGAAACTTTTAAGCAGTGTGTGATTCCATGGTGATATTTTTCCATCACACATAATAGGATAGATATGAACTCTCATATCTCTTCATCTTTGTAGTATTTATAGATATGCTTCCCATAAATTGAACCCTTCACAATTGTATACAACAATTTATTTTACTAACTCTTGATATGCTTCTTTGTAGTCATTAATATACTTCCTTGGTCCTGATTCTAACTACTGGATTTGCTTTAAGAGTTCCTGTTTTGTATTAATGCCATCATGTTTAGGCTGCATATAAATGTAGTGGGAAAATATCTTACCAGCACAGTTCTCTGTGTACTTTGAATGTTGAGAATGTGTGTGGTATCTTTATCAGTCTTTGTATTGACATAATTAATACCTGAATGTATGGAATAATCTGTAGGTGGAAAAGTCTTTGTGCAGCAGTGGCTGCAAAATCACAGTTGCTTGGTAAATGTCAAATCAGTGGCTGCACATAAGAAGGGAGAACAAGGGAGTACTTTGGACTAAATAGCTGAATCTTGGTGGGTTTACGTGGTGAGGTGCATGACTATCAACAGACCTGAGGGAAGTCTGGGGAGTTCATGGCTGTGTTGTGTCTGCCGAGGATGCCCAGTTGTTCTAAAGCCCAGGGTGGTTGTTTTCTCTGAGTCTCCACCTGACCAGGGCAGGAGCAATGAGCTCCTCACCTTGGCCAGCAGTGGCTCTTTGGCTCTGGTTTCACGGGCAGCAGCACGGGCTGAATGTTTGCAGAATGTTTACCGAACTGCAGGGTGGATTCTGTTGAAATAAACAGAATGCTTGAAAGGTAAAATGTTGTAATAACCGTTTTTTAAAACACAGTAGACTGCTGTAAAATTAAAGTGAGAAAAGCTCCATTTTATTAAGCAAAAGTAATTTCAAAATGGTGTTTTTCTGTCTCTGTGGAAATCTCTATGCTGAGTTTGTGATATGTCTTTATTATGATACCTAGGTTATATATAAAAACATCATATAATAAAAAAAATATCATTTTGGGGTGTTTTTAATTAACATCTTCAGATAATTGAAACATTTCCTGTGTTTGTGCCAGATATCTTATATGTTAATACCAAAAGATTTTCTTCTAATAACATTAACTATAATTGAGTGTAAATGCATATGAATTCTCAATAGCACTGGGGGTAAAAATGCTCCAAAGGGACAGTAAATGTCTGTATTTTGTATTTTAGGGGAACAGCAGTGCAATTACTGTACAACCCTCACTTACCAACCATTTTAACCTCAGTTTAATGTGTGTGGCAGTTCTCCCAGAATGACCTTGATGCTGTACTGAATGTTTTGCATTTTTTATCAGGCTCACACAGTTACAAAGAAATGTAATCCCACTTAATGGGATATTATATCCAAACCTTATTTAACATTTTATAAATTGTATTTATATAAAAGTTCCATCTATTTACAGTATATTAAGTAAAATCCCTTTAGCTGGACCAGAGCACTTTTTGTAGTGCGCTGAGCATCTGATCACTTATTAGTTTGTACATGGAGAGATGCTATTTAAAGTCTTACAAACTCCCTTGAAGTAAATTGTACCCTCCAGCTGAAACCTGACACAGTGCAAATAACACGTACAGAATTGTGTACAGGCTTCAGTGGCAAACGGCTGTCCCTGAGATCCCTCAGTGGCATCCCCAGCCTCAGCTGTATGAGCCAAACTTGTGTGCACTGGTACCTTTGAAAACTTCAAATGTTCTACAACGCTATCAGGGCAATGGAGGAGCTGATCTCAAAGTCCACTATTAAAACTTCCCTCAAGGACATTTTCATTAGAACTTTGTACATGGACAGTTCAAAAGACTTGGTTATTGATTTTTGCTCAGAAGTCCTCTCTCTGTTCTTGTTTTGTTCAACATTTTGACAGAATTTCAAACCCCACAAACTGGGCAGCAGAGAAGATTCCAGCTAGGATTTTATGCTGTTCATTTGATTTCTTCAGGCCACATCCTTCCTGTGTCCTTGTCAACACTACAAGGAGAGGAGCCGTCTTAGAAGATTTCCTAAAAGGCAGAAGCAATTTCATAGCAATCTAAAAAAAAATCTGACCTTTCCACATACAGAAAATCTCTCTTAAGTAAATAACCTTTTTAGCTGTAAAATTTTGCTGAGACATTCATTTATCAAAAACACAGATAAAAATCACTCCGTGTTTATCTCTTCACCATTAAAAAATTGCATTAAGAAGAAACTACCACCAATGAAAGTGGACTCTAGTAAAATACCTCTAGCAAACAAAATAATTTTTTAAAAAATAGAAATGTTGATTTACAGTTTGTGATGAAGGAAGATGAGCAATTAATTATTACCATCTGCACTTCCTATCCTACTCCTATTATCATTTTCATGGACACTGTGTAATGAGGTTCATTTAGCCTCAACTGCATTTCCAGGATATATAGTAGTTCAAAATTAATAGGATTTATGAAGAAGTTAATGAATGAGCAGTGTAATTATTTCTGTTTAAAGAAAAGCATGATCTACTTGATCTTTATGAAAGGTATTTCAGGTCTTTTAATTGCTCAGTGCTTACATCCTACACTGATGGTTGACAAGGCTGACTTTCTCTCTCCTTTCACTTGATTTCACTGAACACATTTTGATATAACAAAAAATTCAAGATAAATACCTTTTCTGAGATGGGACTAACCACCTTTCTGTTGTTAAGAGGTTTCTTAGAGACTTTTACAGCTTTTTTTGTCTTTTCACATATCCTACTCTGTTCTATTATATTTTATTTTCATCTATATCACCCTTCTTTATAAGACTTCTGAATTCCTAGGCTCTCAGACTTCAGAAGAACATTTAAATAAGTACTTACCATCACAAAGTGTATCTCTTATTCACCAAGTAAGCCCAGTTAATTTCCTGAATGTACTTAAATCTTTATTCTCCAGACAGAACATGTCCATATACAGATAGATTAGCCAGAATATAAACCTAATATACTATCAAGGACATTCAGTTTATTAAAAATAATATTTTCATTATCCTGTTGTTTTATGGGTTTGAACACCTCTGTCAAATCAATGGCATTTCATATAAGCTAGAGGAGCTTGTCATGTCTCTCAGATTTCAGGATTTCAGCATTTTCTGATGTTTAGAAACATTAGAACTATTTAGAAAATATTAGAATGTTTCTTTGCAGAGTTTGGCTTCTGTTTTGGCTATGGTGTAAAAGTGAGAGATCATTTGGAAAATGAAATTTGAATACTCCTCACAGTGTTACCAGGTTCATGGATGCCCCACTTAGTAGCTTGTTGTGCTGAGTAGATGACTGTGCTCATTTAATTTTGAATGTTCTGCTACCAGTCTATTCTTTTAATATTTTTATAAATAGTCTCTTAGTATAAAGCTACTGTTTCTCAAATCTCAACCAGGATACAGTCTCTTAAACACAAGAGGAAAACACAGTGTGTATAAGGAGGGATCTTCAGCCCCAGTGGTGGTACTGAAGTTATTTTGCCAAGGCTAAAAGAGGAGATCAAAAGACACTGATCTGTTAAAAGACAGACCCTAAATAAATTGATGCATTTATACAATGACAAAAGGGAGCTTACAATATGTTAGTGAAAAAACTAGCAAGCCATGAAGTCTGATTCAGAGGCAGATACAGCATGAGGGCTTTGTGAAAACCTGAGCTGCAGATCTGCACTGCACGAAATTGAGGTCAACCACACACATTTTGCAGTCGGGGCCACTTGAATCTGAAATACAAAATGCTGAAATCCTCTTTTTGCTCCCACTTTCAGAAATAAGCTCCAAGATTTCCTCCTTGTCTTTGGTTTTGTAGTGGTGTTCCAGTGGCTCATTACACAGTCCTTGCCTTCCTGTTCTGGCAGAGGGGCTCTCTGGAGTGGTTAGAAGAGAGGCCAGCTAGGGAGGTCTGTTCTCCAGGCATCCTTTCAGGTAGCAGTTGAGATGGATGTTTTCCTGTTCCTGTCATTATCCAGTAGACCCTTCCTACTGGCATTTTACCTCAATTTGTGGCATCAATTGCCTCAGCAACACTATGTAAAGCTGCTGCTTACACCTGAATCCACAGTGTGTATTTTCTTTTTTAAGTGACCATGCCTGTGAAGCTTGGCATACAATGTTTTTAAAGTTTTTTCTGTATTAAGATAGTGCTCAAGAGATTGGCCTAATTCAGAGAGGTAATGCAGACTTCTTCCTCTCTTCTTAGTTAAAAGCGTTTTACTTAGACAAGGATGCAGTATGGAGGGTAGTTCGTTCACATGAACATCCCCATTAGTTGCAGTAAGTTATATTTCACAGAATCACAGACTATTCTGTGTTGGAAGGGGCCTATTAGGATCATCAAAGTCCAACTCCTGACCCTGCACAGGACAGCTCAAGAGTCACACCTTATGTCTGAGAGTGTTGTCCAAATGCTTGGTTCTCTCTGTATGTCAGAGTTCTGATCTGTTGATGAAAAACCAAACCAATAAACAAAATCAGCTTAAGGCACTTCACAATTTTATAGTTTTATCATTAATATACAGGAATTACGTTTTCTCCCTGTACAACTCACTATTCCATCTCATACTGAAATCTCCTTGCAAAACCAAGCAACTTTTCAAAAATGTACATTCTTTTTTTTTTCTTTTTTTCTTACCTCAAGAACTGTTGAAGGACAAATAAAGACTTACGTCCAAAATTCTAGCTCTTCTCCAAACCATAAATCACTTATCTTTTCAGAAATGCTGGTAACGATACCTTCAAATAATAAACTGTTCATATTTATTACTGAAGGTAAATCTCTCTAAATTTTAGACTTGTCTTTATAGTTCCAAAGCATTGGGAACTCCTGTTTTCCATGTTAAAAGTGAAGAAAAATATTCTAGTTATCCAGGAAAGCGATACATTTATAGTTATGGCATACTCCTTTATTAGAGAGCAGTGTTAGGAGCTGTAAAATATCCTGGACTGTCCTTTCCCACTGTTCCCAGTCTTGTGCTCTTGGTAAACACGAAGTGGCTTTACAGAAGATTATTTCTCTTACTTCTCATGCTCATAGATAGTTGTGAAAGTTTATGAGCACAGGCTTTCTGTGGAGGCTGTGGAATGAGCAGACGACCAGGGCAGTGGTTGAGGGGCTCTTGGCACTCCGTTAGCACCAGCTGTGCTCCAGGCAGATCCATGCCCGTACAACCTTTCTAACACAGCCTATCCTTACACAGAGACAGAATGTCAGGGAAAGGGTTCTTCTGTGCAGAAGAATGTTGGAATGAAAATATGTTGCTGAACTTCGTCTAATTATACTCATGCTGAATTTTATGTCCTCCCAAATGATCTGAGGAGCTTTCTCTTAGTCTCTGATCAAGTAATTCTGAAATGTTTTGTCTAAATATTGTATTTTGTCGTGCACATTAGCATGGTTTGGATATAACATACACCCTCCTGCACATACGAACATTCACATCTCTTGCCATTAAAGATGAGAAGAGTTGAAAAAAACCCATCCCACAAGAAAAACTCATCCGTCAGGTGACAACTTGTGCAGAGAGCTGTGAAGTCATCAAAGAAATAACAAATGGCTGTAAAAATACCATATGATTCCTCTTCCTGCCTCCTTGGTGGGAGCAGAACTGATGCAGAACGATTGGGCTGCAAACCAAGAAAGTGAGTAAACAAATTCCATTTCCATTTGGAACTCAGATTTGAGAAAATACCATCAGGAAGAATCAAGTGTGGGAGAATGAAACAGAATTATTTAGACGGGAAAAAGGGCAACCTACAAAGAAAACAAAAGATATAAACAGCAAAAACAGAGGTGCAAAAATTGAGAGTATTAAGTGACATAATCCACTACTTTATTGAAATGCTTTCTTACCAGTTTAACTCAACTAAATTCCATGAAGCTGAACTGGCAAAATGCAAGTGATTTTTTAAGGAGTTGCAGTAAAATTATACTACTCAAGCAATTTGGACAAATGAGTTAAAAGCTTGCTAACAATAGGGGTGTCCTAAGGGGAACAAAAATTGCTCTCAACAGGAAAGAAGTGTCAAATCAGTTTTATTTGGTTTAATATTATCCTCCTTCAGCATTCCAGATTGTGAAAATACCAGGAACTAGTTTGTTCCGTTGTTTCAAAAGATTTTATTTCATCTTAGAAGTCAACGAAAAAATTCTGTTGACTGCAGAGGCATTAGCTAAGGCTCAGATAAAAGAGAGGATGATGAGCAGATATTTCTCTCTTCACTTACTGGGTGAGCAAATAAGCTCTATACAGTCATCCACTGTTTGCTAATGCTGCTGATTTGTTTACTTCACAAATTGGCTTCTAAAGCCTGGCAATGCTTCATTACTGCATCTCAATTCAACCAGGTTATCAGGATCTTCACCTTATAGATTCCATTTAAATCAGTTCATGAGCCTTTTTTGGCTATTCTCTACCTGATTTCAGGTTTTAGCTTTCAGTTCCTAATTATATAGTATCTGAAGTGTTTAGGAAAAACTTATATTCTTTTATACTGTCTTAAATCTGGACAGAGGTCTAAATCCCAATATTTGGACTGTATACTGTCCTTTATCACTTAACTTATTCCAGCAATTGTCCTTGATATTGATCAGAACAGTCCAGCATTTGAAGGAGCAAGAAATGTTTTCATGCAGCAAAGCACAGAGAATTTGCATACATGTGAAATATAAGAAAGCAGCGATGTCATGGAATAGCTAGAACTGAAAACAGGTTGACTCTTTGAAGGAATGTGTCTGAGTTTTGGACATTTGACCATGCCCGTTGTTTATTCCATTCACCAAGCTGAACATTTTTGGTGGTAGCCAAAACAAGACAAGAGGCAATGGGCACAAACTGAAACAGAAGAGGTTCCCTCTGAACAGAAGGAAAAACTTTTGAACTGAGGGTGACTGAGCACAGATTGCCTGGAGAGGTTATGGAATCTCCATCTTTGGAGATATTCAAAAGCCATCTGGACACTATCCTGGTCAGATTAATCTAGGTGACCCTCTTTGAGTAGAGACATGGGGAAATGATGATTTCCAGATGTCTCTGCCAACCTTGACCATTTTGTGATTCTGTACATAATAATATTCATACTTTTATAAAACTTCTGTTTATATTTTGCGGCTTAGAAACAAGCTTGATAATTCTTTAATGACGAAAGTGCTACATAAACTTAGTGGCCCTTCCTACCTTAAATCTACAGAGAAGAAAAACATCCGCAAAGACAATTTTCTGCTTTGCAAAAATCAATTAAGATTTATAAGCATCACTGTGTAGATGAGGAAATGCAGATGAAAATCATGATTTGCTCAACGTTCCTGACAGTGACAGGAGCACCACCAGCCTATAACTGGTTTGCTGGCTTAAATGGAAAGTGGTGATTTCAGGGACTGCTCTGTGCACAATTTAAATGAGTTGGGAGTGCTTTGGAACACATTTGCAACCTTCCCTCAGTCCCCTGGTTCTTAAGGCGTTAGTGGACTCTTAACCTTGTGTCCATGCAGTACTCTAAGTATGTTCTTATCACATCATCCTTAGAACTTTCTTACCAGCTCCTAAATCACCAGTCTTTTGGTTAAGCAGCTGATTTTGTAGCCTTTATCTCCTAATTTTCTCATCCATCTTCTGTTTCCACCTTACCCTTTTAAATTCATTCTGTTGCTTCTCTCATTTGATCCTGTAGTACTTTTTGTGACATTATCTTCCCTTCAACCCCTTTCCCTGAACTATTTGGCCCAATTTGCTCTCCTGTTTAATCCATTGTGCTCAGTTCCTTCCATTTCATGCTGTGTGACAGTCCCGTTATATCACACACTGTTCTAGTGTGAGTGCAGATAACCCTTTCTATTAGCAAAAACTTGATATACAGAGCTCAAATTTGATGGAGTCGAAGCAGCTCACGTGAATACCAGCAAACTGAGTCCCTTATCTTCTGAAATGAAAGCTTTTTTTTCTAACAGAAATACTGACTCTGAGGCCAGTAAGAGAAGCACTTCTTGGAGACATTATGAAAGCTTAAAAACTCAGTAGTTTTCTAAATAATATCACAGTAAAACAACAGTTTGATTATAGTGGTAAAAGTTCAGTATGAGTCTCCTTAAGTTTGTAGAAGTGTTAAGAAATGTCCCATTCACAACATTTCAGATTGGCTTCAAGATTAGAAGAATGTGATTTTTTTTCTTTGCCCTGTGGTAAAGAAGGCAGAAGGAATGGTGATTTCCAGATTCCTTTTTATCTAGGAACTTATTTAAATTTAAAAATAAAAAATGAAAGGCAAAATATTTGTGCATTTAATTTAATATTCACGATCTGTTGACATAACCATTCCCTGTGCAATCATATACAATTTCAATTAATAGTTTAATTAAGTGCTGTTTTAACCTTCAATCTTCTTTTCCACCTTTGCTGTTACAGTCCTCAATGATGAACTGTTGTTAGCTCTCTTTATTATTTTCCTTTCTTCTCCATTTAAATTTTTGCTGATTAAGTTTTGTATTTGCTGTTAATACTGTTTTCTTCTTATCCTGATTTTGTCCTTTTGTTAGAGATAGTCCACACCACCAGTCCTGTTCTTGTTCTTTAAATGGCTTTTTTTATTTTTGCTGTTTTATTTCTATACCTGTGTTTATTTTCAAACATGCTTCAAATATATGTTTATGTCATTATTTCAATGACATTTAAATGTGCGTTTATTGTGTACAAAATGGTTTAAAAAAAGGTGTTTTTTTTTTTTTTTCTACAAAACCTGCAATTTCAGCCTACGAAGAGCTTCCAATCTCTTCTCTTAAAAAAAAATTGGTACACGTGTTCAAACCAAAATCCAGGCATCACTCTGTGACTGGTAAATTTTGAATTGCTGAACAATTCTAGCACATTTGAAAGAAAAAAAAAAAAAAAAAGAGAAATCAAAGACAGTAAGCTTAGGCAAGATTTGTGAAAATTAAGCTTCCCACCTGAAACACCCCATTAATGCCCCCGTGGTGGAACACTGCAGTGCCACGCTCTCCCCTGCTTGCCAAGAGTGAATCCACGTGAGGGACCGATTTTGGAAACCACGCTCCATTAGCTCTGGTGTTCACACAAGTGCTGATGAGACATTTGAGCAGCACATAAATCGATGTGTAAATATTTCCCTGTGAGCA
This sequence comes from Platysteira castanea, assembly GCA_013397175.1. Classification (NCBI taxonomy): domain Eukaryota; kingdom Metazoa; phylum Chordata; class Aves; order Passeriformes; genus Platysteira; species Platysteira castanea. The sequence goes on from VYXC01000718.1 coordinate 26,821, forward strand.
GGGCAGAGGGAAAGCCCCTGCTCCCAGGAGCAGCCGTGCTTGCTGTGCACAGCCACAGAGAATGCAGACAGACCCAGCGCACAGGGGGAGCAAACAAATACTCATCCCCTGCTGTTTCCTTAATAGCTTTTATTAGTGGTCAGAGAGGGCAGCACTTATATTCTTTTCTCATAAGAAGAAATTGTTCTTATCTTCTCAATAGGGACCATGAATGTACAGTTCATTTGCCAAACCGAGCAACAAAGCAATTTTTTTTCTTTCCAATGCAATCATTGCCATCACATCACATTCATTCTTTTCCCTCCGTAACACAAATTTAAGGAAATTTTTGTGGTGTTTTTTTTTCTTTTTTTTTTAGGAATCCTAGATTTTGGTGCTTTTTTTCTGGTAATACACACTGACTTTTTGGCTTTTTTTCACAGTTTCAAAACTCAAATACAATTTCTGCACAAAAGTGATTGATATCATTTAAGATAAAAGCAGGATGTTTAATTTAGCAAGAAATTTGTGTTCTTATAATGCATTCTACGATAGACATTTTACATGTCCTCTGTTTTCACTTAGTTGCATGTCATGTAAGAACTTCCACAATATTGAAAATTGTTCTCTGTGGTTTTTACCTTTCATTTCTTCATCTGCCTTACAAAGGAAATTTTTTATCTGGTCCTCACTTCCATAAAATTTTTAATACACTTATCCTTACATCTCTCTTCACAGTTAGTGAAATTACAATAGCCCCATTTTATATGTTGTACCCATCTAGAAAACAGAACTGCAAAGGGTGTAAAGAAGTCAAGAAATTGTCTCCTCCATCTCCCTGTGATAATACAGGACTATCTAAGCCTGTGTTAAGATGTGACAAAGAGTATGTGCCTCATTTGGCCTTTAAAACCTTCAGTGTGTATTTGCTCATTTGTTTCTCCTAAACGATGGGATCTTGGGCTTCCTTAACTAGATACTATATTTCATATAATTTATGCAGTTTGTCAGTCTTCTGTATGACAAGCTGGTCTTTTAACATATTTGTGGTTCCTCTCTGTTTGCTGAAAGCTTTCAAGAAGAATTCCTTCTGTTCTCTCAGTCAGCTAGAAAAAGCATTTGCACTCATCTACTGAATTCTACTCCATACACATCTCTCTTTACAACCGAGCTCTAAGTATGGTTTTTCAACCAGTTCTACCGTCAGCTTTTCACAGTTTCCTGTATCTGCAGTTTACTTCTGAAATGGCATATGAGATAGTGTGGCAAGACTTAATAAAGCAGAATATATGATATTTACTGTGGATCTCCTATGCAGACAGTTCTCTCATAGAAGGTAATTACCTCTCAGAATTTACTTAAGCAGGTTCGTTCTTTTTCCTCTGCTACTGAACTTACACTTTCTTTTTCCCAGGTGGTGTTTCTGAGCTAACAACCCCCTTTATACTCAAACAACCATGGAAAACTTGTGAGCACTTGTAAGAAGGGCACAGAAGCAAGAAAGAGGCAAAATCCCTTCTATCTGGGGACATAAACTGGAAGCTTTTGTGTACCCTTTGTGAAAATGTTCTATGTAAGTCACAGGTAAGCAGTCCAAGCTGCCGAAGCTTCCGTAGACTTGAGGCAGCGTGCGCAGTGGCTGTACAGGGATTGTGATGTTGAACTGATTCCATTTCGTTGGTGTTCTCAGACTACAGAGTTAAGTTGTCCATTGGCTACTACTTAAAGCCTTTCCAGCTTTTCTAGTGGCACAATTAGAGCTACCAATGCTGCCAGGCAAATGTGTAAATTAGAGTAGAAACGTGGGCTGGATATTGGACTCTTGCTCTTTTATTCCGTGTGTCATTTAGTGACACCATATTTTCTTTTATTTTCTGGTAAGCTTGTCATCACAGGGTTTTTTAAGTGAAAGCAATCAGTCTTCTGGCTTAACACCCTTTTCCATCTTTTATAATTTTTGATGCCAGTCTCACAACCATAAGCACATTTGACAGAACACATCCTTAGACTGTAGCTGGATTGTGCCTAGACAGCACAGACCAGGGATTATAAGAATTGTTACTAACAGAAGTGCGGTATATTTCCCACGTCTTTGCTTTTGGGATTAATACAGTGATGAACTAATTTTCCATTTGATGAATGAGAAGATTAATTTATAAGCAGTATGGCTGGAATCCTTTTTCAACAAAATATCGGGAGTGGTAACATGCCCAGTCAGCTTTATTCACTACTGACAACTTGAACTTTGAATTTCAAGTTCAGCTATAATTTTTCACTAAATTAGTTAGCTGAAAACCTGTGTGATGATTTAATAGTATTGCTATTTTAACGAGTTACAAAACACACGATGGTCAGACATGACAGAAACCTTTAAAAATAAACTTAGAAACCTTTAAAAATATACCAAAGGGATGACATTGGTAAAGTCTGTCAATAAATAAAACACTGACTTAAACAGCCCTGGGACTTATTTGTCTTTCTGGACACTTAATAAAGTCTACACATTGGAACAGAACTAACCGTGAACTGCTAGTGACACGTTTCCAAGTTACTCTCAGTAGTGTTTATAGACTGATTATAGTTGATTCACTGAGCTAAAATTTAGAGTGGGGTTTGAAACATTTTCAACCAAAAAGTGGTGGAATGGCTTTTCCCTCTGAACATAAATTTAGCCACAATAAAGCTAGTTTGTTTTTTTCTAACACTGGATGTTGTGATAGGTATAATTTGCAAATTCCATTCAGGCTTCTACTTCTCTTAAATAATTCTAAAAAACGAAATAGCAAAACAAAATCTCACAGTTTGATTTAATTTTTCCATTGCCATATTCTGTAAAAAATGCATGCAGCTTTTTACAGATAACAGACTTATTTTAGACTATGAAATTTATATTTAGTCTACTTTTGGCTAAATTATTGAGGTCACAATAACTTTTTGCTGTTCATCAGAAGTTACCCAAGACAATAATATGAATCCATTCTGAAAATCTGCATAAGGAACTTCCCAAATTTTGGACTTTTTCTTTGGAAAAAATGCTAAAAAATGTGATGGCCACAGTCTGATAAAAGCATTTTCTGGTTTTAATATTTTTTTTATCCTTCTGATAAATATGTTCTTGATGTCTATTTAAAAACTATTAACTGTCTTCTCATCTGGCATCCTGATATAATAACCAGAATTAAATAAATGCTATACAGGAATCCACACTGTGTCTAAATCCAGACAGTACCCTGCAGTCACCCTCAGGAAATTGGTGCACTCCAAACAATGTCCAGACCCTGTCGCAGTCTTGAATTAAAATTCTGAATGATAATGTAAACCCAGCTGAAACATGACCTTGTCTTTATGAACTCTTTTCTAATTCTCAATGTTTTTTCTTGTATAATTAGAGAAAACTCTGTTTGACTGGTTGCTTACAGGTTTAGCATAAGGGTACCTTACTTGTGCTATTAGAATTTTTTTGTTGTTGTTTTTAGGATCTATTTAATTAATAAACTAGGGGGGGGG
>VYXC01000718.1:30319-61529 GCA_013397175.1 Platysteira castanea
TATCTCCAGATGTAGTATAGATGTAAATATACTAGATATAACCATATCTGGATGTTGCAGAAGGCAGACTATTTATTATAAGATTCTCTGTTGTAGAAGGAAGTGCTGTGTGTCCATGGTTTCTGATGTCTCCAAATCTTTCTCCAGGTGTAAATGCTTCGGTAGCCCTGTGTTGGTCAAATCTTCACAGGATTTTTCAATCAATTTTAGTAACTTATTGTTATTTCAAAATATCACTTGCTCTGTTTCAGCATGATGATGATATAAAGGTGAGCCTTTCTTTTTCCTCCGTCAGATGGAAATAGAACACATTTCCTTGATTCTACTAAGTTTGCATAGGTCTCTTTCACTTTCTTTCCAGGTATTCTGAATGCTCAGCCATCAGAAAAGTGTAAATTGGAAGTGCAGGCTTGGTTTTAATTTGCAATATAACCTAAGGTGTTCTATTTGAAGAAAACAGTTGATTTCTCTGCCCTGACCTTTTTGGACAGGAATTTAATTTGAAAAGACATAGAAGTTCAGTGAAGGAAAGAAAAAGGGTTTAGGCAACCCTGTCGTAAGGTTTTCATTTTCTTTCCATGCTTTCTTATGAAAATTTGGAGGCCTCTTTGGTATTCATAAAGTTTTAGTTTACATTTGTAATGAAAAGGAAGGTAATTATTGAGATTATTGCCAACTCTTCCATTTTTCCCAGCCTCTATTACATCCAGAGTGTTGACCATCATCACAGTGCTTCACTGGCAAAACCAAAACCAAGCTGGTAGTGCAGATCAGCTCAGGTGAGCCTCAGTGAAATGCTGCCTTCTGCAAGGGCTATGTATTGGCAGGCAGGATAATGGCAGAAAGCAATTCTCCTTTTAGAAAATAGGATAATTTGAGGGAAAAAAAGTAGCAAACAACACACACAGAACAAAACAAAAAGCCTGAAATTACTGTGGTATTGAATATTTGTCAAGCTGTTTATAAGCAGTTCATACAGAGGTTTCAAAGGTAATGTCAGCCCACTCCAGCATTGACCAGTGAGTCAATATGTGTTTTGTTTAAAAGAATAAGTGATTAGCTTGAATCTTTAATGTTTCAGTTTTGTGTTATTAGTAAGCAGGCAAAAATTTATTTTTAGAAAAATCACCTGTTAGTTACAAGAATAATCTGTGCTAGAATTTCTTGTTCAACTTAAAATTATCATGACAACTGGCAATATTTATGTAACATAGTGTAGCATTTAGTTTTAGGAAGGCCTGAGCATCACAAAACATTTAAAATGGGAGAAATACAGTAACAAGACATTTTAGTTACTTGTAAAGACACATCAGCCAGTGGACTGCCTTTGGTAATTTGCTTTTCGTGCTTTGAGACAAGTACCTTTTTGTCCTCACAACACGAGAAGGACCGAGAAGCCAAATGTCCATTTCTCTGCAGAAAATAAGCAAAGCGACTAAAAAAGAAAAATAAATCTATCTCCAAATCTTTTTGCATAATTCTTACCAACTTCAAAGTCCTGGAAATACATAAAAACCATAATAAATCTAGTGCAGTGATTGGAAGTGCATTGTGCAGAACAGCATGAGATCTGAGGGTAATTTAAATAAGGTTAATATCGTAGTGGTTAAAACAGCATGTGAAAGTTGTTTGCTGTAGCTTATGTCCTGTTTTCATTCTCATTCCATGCCAAGCCAAATCTCCTGATGAACATAACTGCGAAGTTATTTGTGCCAGTATTCACAATTTTTATAACAGAAACTAAGTGCCAGTTCTTGAATATGAGGAGAAATAATTCATAATGACTTTGTCAGATTATTGGAATACATACATATGTATTATAACAGCAAGTGTAGCTGCAAAAATTGAAAAATTTTCTTAAGCACCAAGAGACTTATAAATGTCAGGAAGAAAATTCAGTTGTCTCCAGCATTCAGATTTGAGAAAACCCACAGCAAATTTGCCATCATGCCTAGAGATCAAAAGGTGTCCTTGTCATTTTTCAGAATTAATTACAGGATCTTGACACACTTCTAAAATAATTATATGAAAAGAAAGAAACTTCGCCAAAATTTTATATTGAAACATTACAAGCTTGAATTTAAACTTTAACTGTCATTACAGAGAAGTTGAATAGAATTTAACCATGTCACTAGATTGATTGACTGATTGGCTTGACAGTGCATGGCCAGTATTGTGATAACAAAAAGCCTGTCCCAAAAAGTTATAATAGAAAAGAGAGAAGACAAGATTAGGAGATTGAGGTAGAATAAATACTATAACGGGGATAAATAGAATTCTAGACCCAGAGGAGTCTTCTGGGTTGTTTTGGTGTGGTGTGGTTTTGGGTGTAATAATGAGAGGTGCTCCAGTACAGGGAGGGAAACTTTGAAGAAAAATAATATATAAAGGGAAAAATGCTGGGGAAAAGAGAATATATAAAATTACTTTAAGATAGTCAATTGAGAGAGAAGAAGAGTAATCAGATAGTCTTTGCAAGAGAAAGTTCATTCAGAACCAGAGAAATTTCTATTTACAGACATAGATTTGTAAATTATAAAACTATTGATAGGAAAAATAATATGTATTTTTCTCTAATACCACAAATAATGAGCTATGGTATGTCACCAACATGTAATCATTAACATTTTTCTTATCATTAAATTAAAATTAGTTTCCTTAAGTAATTAATCAATTAATTTTGAAGCAAGACACAGTCCTGAAAATTGAAGTCTTTTATAGATAGCTTATGATCACAACTAGAGGTAAAACATAGTGATTTCTCTATTTACTGGATTATTGGCTGAGCTCTTGTTTCAGCAAAACACATTAATTCATTCTTTACTTGGAATTTCAGGGGGTGTTTTGGTGTTTTCTGGTTTATTTTGTTTTTGAGAGACAGAGAGCGAGCGAGCACATCTTTGCATCTTTGTTGTCTGTGGCCCAGTAAATGAAATGGGCAGGACACAAAACTGCTCCGTGCTATTTGCACCCTGAATCTGAAGCACTGTGTATTGTTCTTGGTAACACGAATAGCAAATGAAAAAAGATCACAAATATTGTTAGAATTATCATTAGATGTTTCTCATCTTTTGGATTTCACAGCTGTAGCCTTGGTGTTTCCTTTTTTTGTGTGTGTATTTTTACGAATAAAAGTGATACTCACTACAAGTCCCGTTTCTTTGGGTTCTAAGCCTTGCTTACCTTTACTGTGTTACTGGTATTTTTCCCCCACGACTATACAAAGATGTTCACATTCATAATGAAAGGATAATTATAAACTTCACATAGAATTTTGGTTTCTAAGGCTAAGTATTTTCAGAGCCAGGAGGTACTGTGAGTGCTTTATGATTACATTTACCAGCAGCATGACAACATACACTTCAGTGTATTCAAAGGAAAACATAATCAGGTAGCCAAAGGAGGACAATTATCTTTCATACTAATTGGCAAGTTCCTTTTAACCTTTAATTAACTGTGAATTTTCAATAGGTCTGAATACTCTTGTTAGGTTTCTTGCTGATAGAAGGTCATGGAAATACCTTTTCTCTTGATTGCACAGATGCGGTATAAATAAAATATAGGTGCATATACAATATATAAGGTCATAATCCTCATCTGCACTTTGAAGTGCATAAAGTATGAAAATCTTACACTGCTGAAAGCACTGGTGATGCCAGGAGTTTTTACTTGTATCTTCAAAAGAAAATTCAAATGGATTTTGCATTCACAGTTTGTTTCTCTTGGCACATTTTTGATACAATCAGCAGCAGTTACTTGAAAGGCTCAGAACTGATTAGCATAGCGCCTAATATGCTTTCTTTAGATGCCGTCCTAGAGAATATTCCCTGCAGAGCAGAGGTTAAGATGCACAGAAGAAACAAAACGCTGTTCTCCTGAGTGCTGAGTTATTCAGCATTCTAGAGACTGCTTCCTTTAAGATGTGCTACTCCCTTTTGGTGGGTGGTTCATTAGCAAAACCACTCGAAATGCTGCATTTTCAAAAGATTTCTACCATATTATCTCTGCAACCAGATATTTCACAGTGCAATGTGTTCGTATGTATTTGTCATGTAAACTGATGTATTCTACAGCCATAAATAAAACATCTAGGAAATAGTGGCTAGGAAAAGGTGTTAGAAAAGAAATGGTTTGGATCAAAACCCCTTGTGACACATTTTGCAGGTGTACAGGCAGTAGTGACAAGCAGGAGCTCAGACCATTCCAGTCATATGGGTTACACTGATTTGTTTCCTGATTAAATAGAACAGGTAACAAAGCAATCTGCATTATGCATGGGATGAGTGGCTTCTCGTTTCCAGCCTTGGGCAGCTTCCAGCTAAAAGGCAGTGGGGAATCCTGGAACTGGTTTTGAGTCCACAGTATCCACCTTGCCTTGTGGTCAACTTTTGCTCTTTTTGTGCTTTTTGCTTTGACATTATAGTCTCATTATGCAGCTGACTGCATTTTACTATCTCTGTTATAGGTAAATACTACTAGAACTGATTTTTGTATACTTTTAAACCTTTTCCCTAGTCAAATGCTACCTCTGAGATGCCTTGTGTCTTGTTTGAAGCATCATTCACATGCACATTTCTTGTTGTCTTGCACCAAATTGTCGGCAGTACCCCAGTAGAGCAATCAGGTGACCAGAGCTTTGCATTAGTGGATCTTCTGATTACTTGAGGCATAAGGAAGAAAAAGAGTATGTGCAGTCTCTTACCCAAATTGTTATTTTTAACAGAATCACCCAGATATTTGGGGACTAGAGTGATTGTCCAGTGTGAAACATAGCAGAATGCTATTCTGCAAGAGAAAAATTAGAAGTCGGGATAACCTTGGTTTCCTTTTGTCTTTCTAAACACATCCAAAGTCTTACCTCTTCTTACTTTGGTGTCAGGTACTGTGTGCATAACCTAGCAGAATTAACTGATGAAAGCCTTTCACCTCACTGTACACGATAAAAACTTATTTTCATAGAGAAAGAACATTTGCTAGGCAGTACAGGAACTCACGGGAAAACTGGTTCTTAAATTGCTGTTGTGGAAAAATTGGGACTACATTCCTACTATATGCTGAATTATGTCAGTGGCAGTGTTAACAATAATTTTAAGGAGTGAAGACTTTTGTAGGAAATAAATTCTGATAATGCCTTACCAAAAATGAGAGAAACAAAAGATTTTTAATAAAATAGGGTTGTGACAACATTTGAACTTGCCTGTGTAGTGTAAAAGACAAAGGCCATAGCAAATCTGGTATTACTGACTATTACTTTAAAAAAAATATAACTTGCTCAGAAAATCATAATGGACTGTTTATGATCAGTCAGTCTTCTCTTCCTTTGGAATCACGGCTATTTTTGGGAAAGTATTTAGTGTACTAAGGGACAAAAGGCTCACAAAGGTCATCTGTGGAATCTGTATCTTAGACCTGCTAAAATAAAGTGATGTCACCTGATGCTGTTTGTCATCCTCATCATGCCAGCAGCATTCACAAAGGTAACAGATGTGGAGTAGTCCCCGCAGAGACATATGTTGGGATTTAAAGAAAAGAGTGGTTCTCTTCAGAGAAATACAACCTGTTACAAAATTACATACTGAGTGAATTAGATCTTTTGCTCATAGGTGAATGAAACATTATGCCTTGCAAATAGCATATCTTCTCAGCAGTGGATTAGGAAGGAACAGTCATTCTCACTGAAACCCTGGAGAGGGCAAAATAAAACATTTTCAGAAACTGCTAAATTTGCTTTCCTGGATTTCATGTGATACAACAGGCCAGATCATTTTGGCTGTTCTCACACTGATGATTGCCTTTTCCTACAAGTAGTTCCACTAAAAATAGAAGATTATTCACTTAGGCAACAAGCATTTTCAAAATTCCAGACAGACATACAAGTAGGAAGAATTCGTCACCACTTAGCAACATTATTTTACAGTCTTTCCTTTAAAAAGAGTGTAAGACACTTCGGGATTCTGACTACTGAGTTGTAACAAATACGAACCTCTATCAGTAGTTGTACTTCTTTTTCAAACTAATAGCTTTTCAAGAAAAACACAGCAATAGTGAATAAAATACTCTTGCCGTGCCCCAGATAGTGTGTAGGCTGATTCCTGCGGTGGTTCAGTGGAACACCAGTGTGGCTGGAAGACCTCTGCACTGGCCTTGAGGGAAAAGATTTGCCTAACCTTTGTGTCAGCTTGTGTGGGTGTACTAATTGTATCGCTCTGCTGCTTTTGAAAGGCTCAAACCATAGCTGGAATGCCCAACAGACTCACTTCTTCCCTAGACATTTAGCAAAATAGGACTGTGTAGAACAGGTTCATTCACTTCCAAGAACAGGAATGTCTGCCCCTTATTAATTTCTTGCAAGGAAATAGCACATACTTCCTTGAGGGACTGATAAGCTCTGTTTCTAATGATAAATACTGTTTCAATAGATCTGAGAACTAAGAACTTTGTTTGTAACCTAGACTAGTGATATCATTATTTTACATGGCAAAAATTAGGTCAAATTTTTTACTTTCTTCTCAGATAAAAAATTTCAAATGGTAAAAATTATAATTTTATCTCAAAAATAGTTGTACTTACGAAATCAAAGATATGTCCATAAGCAATGTATAATACAGCCAAAAGTAAAGAACTGGATCTAATTTAGCAATTAGACTGATTTCACAACATCTCATTGGGGGGAAAAAGAAAAGAAACCCTTAAAAATTAAGGATCCATTTTTAAAAAAATTTGCTTTACCTTTCCCTTTCAGAGAAGTGATTACACTTTTGCTGCAGGAAGCATCAAACACCAAGTCAGAAAACACCAGGAGGCTGGATTTGCTTTTCTTCTAGTTTGTGTTTAAGGGTTTGAGTGTTTGGAACTAATCAAGTGATCATTAGAGCTGTTTACTTTGCATGTCACTCTGAAACACTGGCTGAGAGTTGCTGCAAAATGCAGGTGCAATCTGAAAATTAATGAATTATAAGGATTGGCAGTGATGGTTTGTGAGGCTTTGTTTGCTTGTTATGCCTGCGTTCAAGTGCTTTGTTACAGCTTCTGTCTCGGAAGCATTCTCCCTCATTGTTTCATTTTCAAACAATCCTCTCAGTCAAAGTAGAACTTCCTCAGTTTTCTTTGGAAGGAGCCCACTTCTGTTATGTAAAAGTAGCTATTGTCCTGGAGAGAAAGATGCTAATTGCTAGATGGGAAGCACCTTTATTTTCACAATGTACGTTTTCTTCTTCACAGGTGTTTCTTACACATGAAGGTAAAACTAGACCACTTTCCCCACTGTTACTTGAATATCACATGGTTTATCAAATCTAGGACATAAATCGCTGTATTTTTGTGTTTCTATTCTATATCATCAGCTCTAGAAAGCTAAGAAGTACAATTTCAAGCCCTAGAAATTGTTACAAAAAGCCAAGTCTGATTGTTTGCTTTCATGTCATAGGGCTGCCTCTGTAAGGCCCCCATGGAGTGTCAGTGCAGGGAGATGGACACAAGGGACATTATCCCAAACTGGCCCTGAACCAGTCTCTGGCTCTGACAGGACTCTCAAATTCTCACCTCTGTAACTATGCAAAACTTCTCTTTGAGAAGGTGCTAAGTTATTCCTACAGTCTGAGGATTTTACTGACCACTACTTAAGTACACCAGGAAATGGAATTCATGACCTTCTTCTTTATTAACCCATCTCCCCTGGTGCTTTAACCCACAGAACCCTTCTTTTTCTACAGACCTACAAGCACTAGAGCCACTTGTCAGCAGCTGAGCCTGACAGACAATCACTGAGGTTTTCACCCAAACTCAATATTATGCTTGTAATAAGCAAACACAAACCACAGAAGTCGTTGGAGGAAATAAGATGTTGACATGTTCAATTTCTGATAAAAATGAGCTGTTTGTTTATAAAGAAGACCAGTAATATGTGGAGGAGACTGAGTGTTACTGTATATTTTGAAGGTTATGAAGTTTTGCTAAATTTTCCTGAGCTCAAAGGTAGACAGAAAAGTCACCAGCAACTTTTCTTCTCCTTCACAAGCACTGAGAACTAGGAGAAATAGACATGACTCATTCTTCTGCTTTCACTGCACCCTCATCTTCAGGCTTTTGTCTTTTACCTATACAGGGAAAAAAAAAAACAGGTTTACAAACTGCAGCTTTGTTACAAATAGTCAGGAAAATGAATTAAGCGTGTTTTATAACATATGCCTACTGTAGCCAGTAATGTTGATTAGTCAAAGCAAAGTATAAGCATCTTGGATCAAACAGGTGAACAAATCTGAGAATATGAGAGCAGAGAGTTTACTGAACCTGACTGTCTTCCATACCTGTTTGATTCAGCTTTGTGCTCTTCTGTATTGTAAGTGGCTTGCTGCTTTTGGGGCTTTTTTTCTTTTTTTCCCCCAAGAGTAAGAAAGATTAGGACACTGTACAGTGTTGTTTTCAAACAATATTTCCTGATGTTTTCAGAATTACAAGGTTGTGCATTTTTCCAACTTTACCTGAGCCTCCCAGTGCATCCTCTCACTTGGAATTCCTGATCAAGGGTAAACATGATTTCACTTCTTTTCTTACAGGCTTGCCTGTCACAGGTGATAGTATATAAATGTTATTTTTCAGCAGAGCACAGGAACTGGATAACAGTGTTCAACAGTTAAAGCTGGTCAGACACAGATTAGTTTGGTCTCACTTTCCATTTATAACTGTAGTAAATCTCCCAACAAAGGCCTGTGATGGCAGAATATTATAAAAATTTAGAAGAATTGTTTGTATAAAGACCAAAAACAATGAGATTTTGGGTGCTATGATTCTCTCAAGTTTCCTTTTTATATTTAATTTCTTCCTATCTGTGGACAATTTTGAACCAACACAAGGGACACTTTTTCTTGCAATGTTTTCTTACTGTCATTACACAGCACAAAAACCTTGTCAGGTGGTTTGATCAACTGAACTACATTGCTTTTGAGGGTGTTATTAATATATTTTCCTATATCTTGTTGACCTAATGGTATTTATCGAAGTACTTTGAATAATTTTTCCCCTCCCATCATCAGTTTGGACTGTAAGTGCTTGGGGGCAGAGCTGCCTGTGTCTATGTTTCTCTAATGCCTATACATTAGAGGAGAGGCCATTATATATTATCTGGGCATTTCTCAGCCTCAGCTGACTTGCCAGGAGAGTGCAAAGCTGTGAGCATATTCTCTTAACCAAGTACTTGCAAACATCATATATTCAAAAAGTTTAAATCAGGCTAAGGTATGGCAGAAATGTTAGGAGGTTTATGCCATCATTCTTCTCTAATTGTGAATTAAAAACACTTTGTTGGGAAGAATAGGCGTCCAAAATCTTATAAATGAAAAAATCTTCAGTTGGGTTGCCAAAAAAAAAAAAAAAAAGCCTTCAGCTGTATATAATTTTACAAAGAAAATGAAAAGAAAATCCAGAGACAGGAGGCCACACTACTGCAGTCTTTGAACGTATAATAGTGCTGGTGCCAGACTTCCCTACCTCCGAGTGCCAAACTGGCACTTGCTGTAATCCTCCCCTTTCCTAGCATTACACTCAGCAGTCAAAAAAACCTGGAATGAGTGGAAAGTGTTGATTTATCTCTGGGGAAGTCCGATGCCAACATTTAAAAAGAGGATAAAGAGGATGAAATTATATGGGAAAACAGAAGAAGAAAAAGTAAAGGGGAATAGAAAAGAGGGAGAAAGGAGAAACTGGGATAAAAACAGATACAAAGGAGTGCAAAAGCATATGAAAAAGAGATAATAGAAAATAGTATTTACTGTGGCAGTAATAAAATTAAAGGTTTGCCATCAGTTCCTACTCTGCATAAGAAGTGCATCTTAGCTCAGAGTCATTTTCCATCCTGAGTACTCTTGTAGAAAGCAAAGATTCCCTTGCCAGAACTTCCCCATTAAGTTATACCCTAGATGACCCAAGCAAAAGGCTTGCCTTTTTTGTAAAACATCTGTCAGAATGATGTTTTACCAGGTGTCATACACAGTTTTGAGAGTCAAGAAGAAAGTGTAAAACAGAAACAAGACACACACAGACAAAACAAAAATCCAACCAAAAATACCCTTGAAATAAAGAGATAGAGGTTGCTCCTATCTAAATATGATCATGTCTTGGTTTGAAAGACAGGTGTCTACTAAGAAAGGCAGGAGCCTCCCTTGGAATGGAAAATGTAGCCCCCTTCCCTCCAAATTATTATAATTTTGAAATTAGGGGCTTTCAGGCGAAGATATGAGGAATAGGAATAACAGTTCTTTACTCATATATATATACAGCAAGGCAAACAAAACACCAATAACTCTGGCAGTAACAACGAACAGAACCAGAACCCGGTGCAGCCTTCTCGGCTGTCAGGCACTTTCCCCTTTGGTGCAGTTCCGGTCACAGCCGGCAGGGGCGCTGGCGGCTCCCGGGGAGCAGGGCGGGTGCGATGGTGCCCCCGCGGCTGCAGGGGGCGCTCCGGAGCGAGCTCGGGGAGCACACGGTCATGGCCGACGTGCCCGAACGGGGAAGGGGTGGGAGAAAGGCCTCACAAACCCCCTGGGCAGCCGATCCTGGTGCTCCAGCAGGACCCCCGGGAAACAGCTGGCTGGAACAGCAGGGACGAACACGAGATCCGGGTGGTAGATGAGATGTCTCGAACTCCGAAGCTGCAGCGGAAAACTCCAGGACATCTCGGCAGGCACGGGCTGCGGCGCTAGCGGCGCTACAGTGCAGCGAAGCCTCAAAGCAGCGGCAAATGAACGGCGGGGACAGGGGCAGCTGCCTCCGGGCAGAGCAGGGAAACGCGGGCTTGGGGTCCCGGGGCCCCCTGAGGCACCCAAGCAGATGGTCCCTCTTTTAGTGAGCTAGGGTGTTAAATAGGGTCCCAGTGCAAACGGCTGCCCCAACCAGCAAGCTCCACTCACGGCAGAAGGAAGGCAGAACCCTGCAGCAACGCCGAATTCTTTCTACACCGACTGCAGCCTCTCACTCCACTCCGAACGCCGGGAGAACAAAGAGGGTTAGGCACTGTACCCAACCCCTTTTTCTCAGTTCAAATCTCGCAGCATCTCCGCCCCCACATGAGAAAAACCCCAGGTAAAACAGGACAGCTGGACCCCTTCCCCTGTGGCCAGGTCTTCTGTCTCTCTTAAGCACCCAGCAATTTGTCCCTTAGCATGGGGGAAAATTCTTTACGAGGAAAAGAAAAGAACAGAAAAAAAGAGCTCCTAAAACCCCAACAGATCACCAGAAGCAAATGGACTTGCAAGAACAGTCATGGTTGAGCAACAATGATTGATTGTCCAAGGGCATGTGGTTAGCACAGCAAATAGCTCCCAAGATAGGACGGACATAAATAAGATTTGTCCTGGGGTGCAATGTTATTGTTTAGTGGGACAGGTGAAGACCTTGCGAACGAACATCTCACGTTACTCTACTCCATGTCTCAGCACTCACACTTGTATGCAGAGAGCCTAAGTACAAGTTCACAAAAACTGTCTGGAATATCTGCTATTATTTTTCTGGATAATAAATTAACTTATAAATCTTTTTTCCTTCCTGAGTGGTCAAATCTTGTTTCTGAAAAAAAGAGATATTTCTATTATATACCAAAATAAATGTAGGGGAAATATATTTCCTGAGTTTCTCAAAAAGTGTGAGGTTATGCCTCAAAAAACCATATTTTATGTTCTGCAATAATCAGATTGCAAGATGCAGTGTATTTTTGTATTCTTCATTCATAATAACTCAGAATTCAACCATCTCCCTACCAGGTAAAGGATGACATCCCCCTCTACATATTTTAACACCCCCACTATCTGTGGGTAAAACTGTGGAATGTTTTTGGAGTCAACAAACTGATACTCAAAATAAGAATGAACACGTTGAATAATATGTACATATATATTTTTTAATATAGTGATTACTAACAAAGTTTCATTGGTAATTTCAGCATTTTACTGGAGGAAAAAAAAGATTACTTCAGAAAACACTAAAAAATATTTTCTGCTTCAGGTTTTTTTCTGAAATGGAAGATTTAAAAGAAACCCATAGAGTTCCTGAGGGGGGGAAAAAGTTATTCTAATAAAAATCAATTTTCTGTGCAGAGAGTGAGGATTTTTATCTGACTTTAATAATCAAATTAAGAAATCAGTGGGAAATTGTGTGTCCACTGCCCTGTCCCTTGCAGAATCCTCCCCTGACTTTGAATAATGCTGTGGGTACCTGCCCAAGCATTTGTAATTTAAACTGATTTGGTGATTTGCTGTTATTCATTTTGAAAGAAAAGCTGTCAGAAAAGCTTCACAAGGATGATCTAGGGAAGAAGGACAGCAGAGAGGTATTGTGTATGTTGCTCTGGAAGTGTTCAAATTCAGCAGCAGCCTGAGCTGAAAATGATTACACATCTGGCGGGACAGGGAGCTGCATGGTAGGAAACGTTAGTTTAATTTATAGAATTAATAAGCGTGTGCATAAGTACAATTTACAAGTGATAAAATGGTTCCTTCTATGGTAGAAAGGGAAAAATCTGTATTGAATATGTTACTGCAAATTAATCAAGACAATCAATTTTTTTTAGTAAGTACAAATAAGATAGGTGCAAAAATGACAGGAAACATTTTAAAATCAGAAGGTTCTAAGGTACATGATAATTATGTTTCCTTGTAAAATAGGAAGATACCATGACTGCCTTTCCTCTCTGATTTCATTATTTCATTCCTTGTGGGCAAAATTCATGCAATTTACAGAAATGACAGGACTGTCTCTCAATGAAAGTTCTGAATTGTTGCAAAGTACATAATGCAAGATCAGGAATAGAAATTATTGCAAAAGGAGAGGGTAAATTGGTTTGAATAGCATTTGGTTGCAGGGAAAATCTGGTTTCTTAATTAAGACTATACATTTTTATCTCAAGAAGATCACACAATCTCATCTGCTGTGGTACCTATTAGATTATACATGACATAGTTCTTAGTGCTCCATTGCATTGCCTTTCCCTTTATGAAGTTTCTGTTCAAGAATCACTGCACTATGATATTTTGAAATCAAAGTTTTAATTCTTGCCAGGCAGCTGTTATTAGAAAAGAGAAAGAGGGAAGGGACAAGAAAAAATCTTGTAGTTAGGGGTTTTCTGCAACTGTTCTATTTGATGAGGGAAGTCGTTACAGGTGATTGAAATAGTCACTCTGGGCAGGAAATTTGTAATATTCCTGTCACTTTCTGCGTGCAGATGACAGCTGCTGCCAGCTGTCCAGCACTGCGTGCTGCAGCTTCAGGGACTTCTGCGATTTCCACCCATTCAAATTGGTTCAAACCACTGAACTTATTCCCATCTCCAGCGCTTGTAGAGCCAGACCAATTTGCCTTTATCACAACAGAGTTGCCAAAGGCTTTGTGAATTACAAGCTGTTTCTCATGTTTATTGATGGACTGATATTTGGGAAGGGACCAAAATAATAATAGTAAAAAGGTACAGTTCATTTCCATTGGAATTGATTTTTTTCTTTCTTTCTTTCTTGCTTTTTACCTTCCAATTTTTCTTTTCCATTTTTGGGGGGATGGTAGGAGGATAAGGAGATGTGTAGTGCTCAGTTTCTAAGTGTGAGACCTCTGGGAGAAGAAACTGCAGTAATTGAATCGGATTAGACAAGCCAGCAGAACAAAGTCACATTCCATGAGGTTTTTCCAGCATTGAGTAGATGAATAGTAATTATTTAAGGATTAGTGCAAGTCTAAGATGTGGTCCACTCTGAATACTCTTCACCATATGTAAACAAAAGCAAGATGTAATATGTGCTATTTAAGCTTCTTTTTATCTATAATAGATTTCTTTTAAGGCTGTGCGAACTTGAAAAAATCCTGTGTGGTGAGTAAGCACTCTTACTGTTTTTCAATAAAGAATGAAACCCTATAAGCTTAAATTCTAAAGAGATTCTAAAGAGAGCTTAATTAAAGATACTTACTCTTGCTTTAAATTATGTCTACTCTCATTCTGGTGGCGTTTGGTTGTGGTTTTTTTGAAGTATATCAATGAAGTAGAGGGGAATATTTTAAAGCCACAGGTTGGGTTTTTATGGTTTATGGTATCCTTTTTAATTTTTGTAGTTTCTGAGCTCTTATGGATTCACAATTATACTAATTTTTCACCATATCTTTAAAAGTGACTTGCAAACCTAATTTTAAACTAGATTTGAACCCCATTTTTAAAAATGTTCTGTATCCTTAGTGTTGAAATAAGGACATTAGCCTATTGTCTTGACAGAATATTTTTTTAAAAAACTGAGTTTTTCATTCCAAGTTCTATCTCCCAGTGCATTGTAAAGATGACTTTAGATGCGTTATCTGAGAGTACCACAAATACCAGAAGAATTATGCTTTACAACAGCTGTAGTTCCTGGGTGATTTTTCTGGGGAACCATGAAATAGCATAGTAGGAGATGAATAAAAATGAGGTTATGGCTGTGATTCCTTGTTCCTGCTTCATTTTTGGGAAATATTGCAAATAGTTTTCTATATTCAGGATTGGATTGCTTTTATTCCCAAAAGACCTCTTCTCTTGGTATTTTTTCCACATACTTCATTTAATAAAGCTTTTGTTGTGGTTTCGGTTTCCCCCCTTTCTCTTTATCATAAGATAAATGAAATAAAGAGTAGATCAACCACCAGGTGACCACATTGTGGATTCACTGAGAATAACAGGAATTTATGGCTTAAGCAGAAGCAAAACATTTGTCTTCTTGAAAATTCATTCAGGCCCTGCTCTTGGGAAATTCCACTGTTCTAACCTTTATATATCCTGTCATTTAGGCAATTTTAGGTACTAGATCTAGATGCTGGAGAACACTATTCTTTCTTTATTTCTTTTTATTTTTTTTTTCTTTTTTTTCTTTTTTTTTAACCTCAACCAAAGCCTTATTCACTGGATTTGCTTCATTTTGAGCCAGGTAATCTCCACAGTCCTTTCTATTGTTTGTAATTGCTGCGTAGGAATGTACTAAGGGCTGTGAATTTTTAGAGGATATGTTCCTATAGAGTCTGAGGTTCTGTGAATACAACCAGAGGGTTGCAGTCAGGGGATAAACATTTGGGCCAAGATTAATGGACAGGAGGCAAAATCAAGATTAGAGGGTTTCAAGACAAAAACAGAGACCAAGATACAGGAGCAGGAGATTCAGTTGCTCAGACAGGATTTAAAGACTTTAAAGACCTCTTGGTTTGAAGAAATGACAATGTTCCTTCCTAGAAAGAATAAAACTTGAGCAGCCTATGAAAACCAACTCCATTAATGCAGTGGGATGAAAAAGGGGATGGCCTTCCTACAAGGAACTGAGGAAGGGACTAGGCCAGCTTCTTACACTTGCAGGGTGGATGCTAAATTCAATGTCTCTTGAGCTTTCAGTAAGCTGTGGGGAACATCTGTGCTTGTTGATAGACTGATAAGCCAAATGAGATTTGACTTCTTCTGCTAGAAAAAAAACCAGCCCCGAAATAAACAACATACAGAACTTAAAAAATTACACATACACACAGAAATGTTGGTGGTATGATTTGGGTTTTATCTCGGTGCATACCTCAGCCAGCAAAAGAAGTACAACCACCAGGAGCTCAAAAGAGGCAAGATTTGCTGCTGTTGTAACACAGCCAAAGGGCATTTCCTTGGACTGAAGGAAGGGTCGTTGCCTATCCCAGCAGAAGAACGAGCCCAATATGTTGCATTAGCAGCATGAAAAATACTATTACCACATCACAACCTTTCATTTGTGATCTCTTGCTGCCACTTCTGATAAGCAAAGGTCTAAGGCACAAAATATTTCCGCCAACTTGTCTTTGATCAAGAGATGTTTCTACTGTCTGTATGTATCAGACTTTTGCTATAATTGGCCTTACCAATTTTGTTCACACTTCAGCTGTGAGGAATATGTAGCACACCAGTAACAGGCTGTCTTGTGTTGATAACAAGCTTTTTAAATAAATCACTCAACCTTTCTATAATAATAAGACTTTCTGCTGTGTTTTCTTCTCAAAAGTAAAGAGAAAAAATAATTCTGCCACCTGGATTGTCATTTTCTTGTCTGTCTCATTTTCATTCTTTTGTTGCTTGACATGGTGCAACATAACAATAAGATAGAAAGGAAATCTGCTGGTTTCCTTTATTTTGCTTTTTTCATGGCACGCTACTTTTGTTCCAAAAGTCACAGAACCAAAGATATACTCAACTGGAGGACATGAGAAGAGAGATGAGGGTGTGCAGATATGACCAGAGAAGCAAACAAAACAATGCTAGGCAAAAAACAGAGGAACAAGCTGTTTAAATGTTAAACTTGCAGCTTTTTTTACTTGTAGTAAGGATTAAGCTGTTGAAAATCTTCAGGTTTTAAGTTCTTACAATTTATTAACTAAGCTTTAAATTTTAGGATTTAAAACAGTTACAAAGAGTCAGCTAAGGAAGATGTAAGAATATTCAAATGAGGTTTTTCATTCAATTCAGTGGGTCTTGGATAAAATTCTGAGACACTGGACTGTCTAACAGGCCCTCTTTAAAGACTAATAAGCTATGACATCATGCTTTTATAATGCGGGTGGCTAGGTATCTCCTTTCCTAACTTTTAATTTTCACCGAGAATAGGGCTGAGAGGTTCCTGAAGACTAAAGAGATTATCATATCCTCTATATATAATAAAGGTTGGGGTTGAAAGGTGCTATGGAATAGAAGGCATCTCAGTATGGAAAACAGGACAAGCTGTTCTGCTGGGGAGCACAAGGGCAGCTTATGGAAACCAACTGTTCCTAGAATGGGATGGAAAAGAGGATGGCCTTGCTACAAGGAACTGAGGAAGAGCTTCTCACAGTGTCATTGGGCATCACAGACTGGAAATACAATCCCTTTTGATTATCAACTTTCTGAATTTTCCTTCATGTTGAAGCTCAAGCTTATCATGCCCTCAGCCATGAAGAAGGCCAGGTTACTTTCTTGAGCAGTTGAACGAGTGTTATATGTACAGTTCCACATGTGCCCAGCCTTCTGTAGTCAGAGATGTGTCTCTACGGTCTCAACTCCATTTTTTAACTGAAATAGTTTTTTGAAAGAAAATATGTACAAAAGTTGTATCACATAAGCACCAGAGCATCCAGATGTGGAAAATTTTGAAGGTTAGTACATCTGGCATTACCTTGAAGTTAAGAACCATCTTTTTAAAGACAGGAAGGCACTGGGATTCTGAACATCTTACAGACAGAGAAATCCAGAAAGAGAGGCTTTAAAAAAATCCTCCTAGGCATTATTTGCCTGCTTAAGGATCACTGAAAGTCAAGCTCTAGAAAATATGGGCCGTGGATACATTCTAAATCTTTCTCTTTTCGTTTCAAATTCCTTTTTCCATATCTTAGAAGATCTAGAATTACACGAAGTATGTGGCTACTACAATCTTAGATATAATGCTGAACATATTTCTTTATCTGTTGAATTTTAGTACTGCCAGAAATTAGAGTCAAATTTCTTCTCTTCCTGCACACAATGTCTAACAAGTTCTGACATAGCAGCCCCTTTCCATCGTTCAGCATGTGTGCACCATACCTTCTACCAAGAGCTGCTCTTGCTTTCCCTCCTCTGAGTGTGTCTGCATCATTCCCAATTAAAATTTTCATCCCTTGCCTAATCAAGATTGTGATCAACTTCCTTTCCTCATTTTAAAAAGGATATGAAAGTTTTCTTTCAAATCATTTTATCTCAACTGCAAATAGTCATTTCTTCTTGTCTCATGGAAAAGTTCATGCCCTGAATCTATATAACAGAACACTGACAACACAAGTGCATAACCTGGTGCTGAGGCTGCCTTTGGAGAGATTGTTTTATTTCTGTAGGGCTGCCTTGATTGGCTGTTGCTGGTCAGATGGGTGTTATGATGCATCCAACTTCAAAATACATGAGGTGAGTTGGCAAATTTTGCATTATCTGCAACCTCTGCTCTTCTGCGTGGAGTAACCTTAAATACACCGAATTTCATATTAAAATGGTTGAAAGCACACTTATTATTTATTATTATTTTATTCAGCACACTTACAAAAATGTACTAATATCCAATAACCTTTGGAAGATGTGATCTGTCTCTGTGAGTGAGATAACTGAATAGTAACAATTTTTAAATAGAAAACCTATAATTCAGCCTACCTGACATCAAATCATACCAGACTGTTGCTCTTTAAGGAATATGCTACATCAGTAACAGCATTACTGGATGATAGGAAAAAGACTGTAATATTTAGTTAGGTTGCAACAACAAAGCACATTTGGGAACCATTTACTGGAGCTCAAAGAAGATGGATAAAAATCAATATTGCATGTTGCCTACATAGCTATTTCATTCTCCAATTGCCAACAAGCAATAAATTGGTGCTAGAATTAGAATTCTGACATATCATTAATCAGAGGAATAAATATGAAACAGCTTGATGAACCTTGGTATAAGAAACACAATTTCAAATAAAAAGTCATCCCACATGTGTCATTTCTTGCTAGGGCTTTATATAAGTCAGCAAATTGTATCATAAATTTTGGCAAAAGGGACACTGGAGCTGTCAACTTAATTTTTTTTAAAGGGAAAAGCTCAAAAGACAATATTAGTTCCGTGTCACACAGAGTAATCCTGCCTTTTCTACTCTTTTATGGATTTAAATATTTTTTTCAGCAATGAGGATGCAATCCTAGGAGAGTAGGTATGCACCTAATACGGTACTTTAAAGTTACAGTGTTTCACATCTGTTTTGATCCAGCCATCTGATCCATCTTACTTTCTCCTTTGAATCCCCATAGCCATTCTTTTGCTCAGCCACCTTTAGTCATCATATTAATGAACTTATATCAGTAATGAATTTGTTCCACTGAAGACAAACAGGAATTTTGCTGTCAACCTCTCCAGAGGAAAGGTTGGACTCATTTGTTGATGGTAGTCACACCTCAGCACAGACATCTCTGGAGTTTGTGCCAATATTCCAACACTTCCTCTTAGAAAGAAGAAGAAAAAAAATCTGTGTCTTGGCCAGCAGAATTAATTTTGGTTTGTTTTTTTTTTGCCTTTGGGTTGTATTTATGTTCAGCCCTCTTCTTGTCTCTTAGGATTTGCCCTTCTCTATTGTGAGTAATGAGCAGCACCTATAGTTCCACAGTCTGATACTGAATAAAAAATGCTGTTACCAAGTGCTGTGGTACTGTAGAACTTCCTGGACAAGGACTTAGGACATATCAAGAACAGGGGCCACTTATGAGGTGTCCTTTCGCTTTGATCTTGCTGTAGATCAAGATTAATGGGTTTAACAACAGAAGCTGCAGTTCAAAATGACAGTGGAAAACTTTTTCATCTCTTCTGCTACCAGAAAAAGAAATACCTTTCCTATGTACCTTTCCTGCACACCACGGATTTCCACTCGCTGCACATCTAGAGTGATTCTGCTCTTCTGCCACGTTCTGTGAGGAGAAGGGAGGAGAGCAGCAGCTGGGGGCAGGAAATGAGGAGTGCAGCCCAAATCCCACTCCTTTTCCTCCTGCTGCCATGGGAGCCTGCTCAGACAGCACAGCTGAGCTCTGCTGCCTGCAGGAAGGGCCAGGGCAGAGGTGGAGGCTTAGCAGGGTGAACACTGGGCAAGGAAGGAAGATTGCAGGGCATGAGGTTGGTGCTGTAGGTGTTGTGATAACACAGCATCAACATTTTCACATTTTTTGTCTGGTGCACCTGCAGTACGTTTTGGATGTATAGAATTGCCATGTAGCTCCTGCAACCGTTTAATCATCCAGCATTATCTGCTCCCTGCTTGAAACACAGAATGCCTTTTTTGTGTCCATAGCCTACAGGAGGGGAAGAAGTGGCAAGGACTGCATCTGGTTCAAGCTGCCTGTGTGCAGGCTGTCCAGCCAGCAGCGTGTGCTGTCCTCAGCCAGTCGCCATTCTCTCAGTGGGCCTCTGCTTTTTTTTGGAGGAAGAAAAGTCATGGTAGCTTGTTTTTAATTTAAAAACAAACCAAAGCCAACACCATCACACTAGGGAAAAACAAGTCAGGAAATGTAAAATATTAGATAGACTGAGAAAATATGTTAGCAGTCATGTGTACATCTTTCAGCCTAGGAAAAGGTAAATTTTCATTGTTATGAGACATTGTCATTAGTTACTTAGATCTACTACACCCTTATATTAATTGAAGATTTTCTTTCTGTGAGTGGTATGTGGGAAAAAAGTATAGATGGTGTCAAGATCAAGTTTCTTGATGTGAAGATCTAGTGTAGAGGTAAAGCCACATAGTCACCTGCACTAAGGTGACTCTACCAACTGCAGTCACCTGACAACGTGCACGTACCTGTGTAGCACCTGACCAGGCTGTGGCTGTGGTCACCTGCCGTAGTGGGTGACATACAGGTGTGTAGGTTGTCACCAGACTTCCTAAACCACACAAGGCCAGTGCTGTGACATAGTTTTTCCCTATATTTCTGCTGTGGTGGGGCTGGTATCGGAGGGAGCAGATGTTGCCGGGGATGTGTCTGTCGTCAGGCTTAGCTGGAGTTTCCAGTCCCTTGCAGTGCTTTAATTGTGCCTCTCTTCTGCGGTGCCTTTAAGCCCAGCTATTTGTGTGTAAGCATTAACTCTGCCACAGTGCAGTGTTTCAATCTTTGTGTGGTTTCGAAATAATCCTATAATCCTTTTATATTCTACGTTGTTACATAATGTGGACGAAGTAAATGCACCATGTGTACTTTTTTCCTGTGTTACTGACACGCTGAGGACTTAAACATCACACTGCTTTATTGGAAAATCAAGGCATTAAATAAGGAAAAAGTTGCATAAATTTAAAATAAGTCCTTGTAATTACCTGCATTCGATACACCAGATGTACCCCAAATCCTCATATTTGGTCTAACCAAGAAAGATGTTCCTTGCTATTTGTCTCAAAGCTGGATGGAAAACAGGCTGGGGCAAACTGTACTACAGATAAAATAAACATATTCTAGGCTGCCTGAATGCTCATTTTAAGTCTGAGTAACTCTGAGGTGTTATATATGTGTGGTCCAGAATAATCTGAATAATCTGCCTTTATGTTATGGTATATAAATATTTCTTGTGGAGTGTGTTTTCGTTAGTAGACAAATAGTGCAATAAATTTAAGTGTCAGAATTAACCTTTTGGCTTCAGTAGCCAATTTTCTTATGTTTTCTATTTCACAGTTTAGGTGTGTGCTCACAGACACTTCCAGGGCTAGAAGGAGAAGAGTGAGAACCAGTGAATGCTGTGAATCTTCTCAGTGTAACAGTTTCCAAAACACCTGCATTAATCAGGGTTGAGTGGATATACTGTGAAAATGGCTGGACTGCTCAGTCTTTCCATTTTGTGAGATTAATACAGAAAAGCTGTTTGAGGAGCAAAAAAAAAAGATACCATAATATCTTTTGAATTTTTAGTCTTGAGTAAATTTTTGCTATTGACAAAAAGTTAAAGTATCAACAGATTCTGAAAAGTAAAATGTATTAACTGTGCAAAAAGCAGGGTTGTCTATTTGAGGAAGAACAGCAGGTTTTTACCAGTATTTCTTTCCTACTTATGAGAGATAGTGCTAAACCTCTAATACAAGAGTCAAGAAATGTAATCATGACTCAAAAGTGTGTGATCAACTTTACCTGACTTCTCAAAAGTCAAAAGATGCTGCATCTTAAACAGCTGTGTTTATAGGTCTGCACTTCTAACTGCCAAATAAATAAGGCAGATTCTGTGCAAAACCTTGCTTCACTGGGTTATCAATGACTTAAGTTTGGGCTAATTTGCCCAACTGAGAAACAAGCTGAATTAATCTTTTTGGATTTTTCATGCATTCAGTGTTAACATGGTTCAGCTGCTTCCAGAGTCTGAAATTGCCCATTGAAAGGTATTTTATGTTGGTGATAAGAGAATTTCCACAAGAAGAAGTGTGACAGTTTGACAATATTTCTTTTCCCAGTAAACATTAGCTTCTCAGTTTGCAAAATAGGCTTTGTTTCCTTTTACCAACTTTTAAATAAAGTCTGTCAAAAGAGTATGAGACCACTGGTCTGGACAAATAGTTGTAAGAATTGATGGGATTCAGTAGCAGAGAGCTGGTTGTTTTCAGACCTTGAAGAGCTTTTTTTCACCATCAGGTTTAAAGGGGAGTAAATATTTGTTTCTCTAACAGGAACAGAAGACTAAATTTCACAGTAACTAATTATTGGTGAAATACATACAGATAAATCCCTACTGCATGAATCTCTTTCACACAAGGCACATGAAAAGCTAAACACAAAAATCGCACTAGTCTGGACTGTGTAACAAAATCCATCTTTGATTTTGGAAGTTGTTCTGATTAAGTGTTAGATGGCAGCTCAGCTTAGATTTTTTCTGTTGACTTCAGCCTGGAGAGGGCACTAAACAGAAAGTCCTTACCCTTCCTGTGTGAACTTCATTCTGTTTTTGACTGAGGGAAATATAGACTTCATTTAATTTTAATAAGAAATAAAAGAACAACAAGTACATTATTGCTTGAGTTGAGAAATAGAGTAAGAAACTAGAATCATAAAATAATTTAGCTTGGAAGTGGTCTCAGTAGTTCATCTTGTCCAACCCTCACTCAGAGAAGGCCTAATCCACCCAGATCGTGGTGAACAAGGCTTTGCTTGGGTGCTGCTGTGGCAGGGGACCTGATTTACATCTTTTATTCTCACACACAAGCTGAGAGATGTTAAGAGCTCATGCTAAATTTTTAACAACAGATCAGAAAAAGAAATATTTTATTTGAGCCATTTATTACTTTATACATCTATTTGCAATGAAAAACTAAAATAATTTGGGAGAATAAAAATCAGTTCAAGACATATTCAAAATGCAAGTAACCTTTGTCAAATTTAGTATTTGCTGGGGGCTTTTCCCCTTGTCTGTTGGCCTCTCCAGTGTGTTCTGCTTTTAAGATATTGGAGGATTAATCCAGCATATCTCTCTAGCTTTGCCCTCTGTGATCTCATAGGATAAACTTAGAATTAATTCCTCATACCCTTTCTGATAGAAGAGATAAGCCTTTAGATAAAATGTTATTTCAGTTGCTGTCTTATCCGGATGTTTGAGCTGCCAGTTAAATTGTAAATTAAAGGCTCAAAACTCTGGATTATGGACTCCAGCTTCATTATTAATGAAAAAATATGCCTTTTTCACAGTTTGTCATTTTTCTGTCTTCCAACAAACTCTCAGAAAATATGGTAAATCTTTTCCACTCTCCTCTTTAACAAAACAAAGATACAGTGATACAATCCTCTCCTTGGAAGACAAAGCTTCTACCATAAATAATTGATCTGTGCCTATTTTGTCCACTTGAATGACCAGCCTAGGAAAATGTGAAGTTACTTCCTTAAGGCACTTCTTGCTTTGGAATAAAGAAAATCAGAATCAGATTTCCCTCGTTATACTGTTTGGCAAAGTTTGTGTCCCAAATTTTAACATGACAAAGCCCTCCCCACTGGCATTAACCTCTGAATGGAGCCTGTCAGTTTTGCCACTTCCATTGACTCATTTTTCCACTCACACAGTGGAGATTTATCTCAGTCATCACTTCATACTTTTACATTAAGTCAATTAAATGATTAAATAACAACTGATCATACAATGTCAAAACTATCAAATTCTTTGGGCGTCCCAAACCCAAAATAAGGACAACCATTCTTTATACAATGCTACATGTTCTTACAATTCTTATTTATGTGAAATCTTTGTGCAGTTATATTTTAGATTTTAAGAGGAAAATGTCACAAGAGAAGTGAATTATTTGTAAGATCCGTGAGGTGTTGGTTGGTTCAGATATAAGCTCTGTGTGGCACGGGTTTTTAAGATGTTTTATGGCTGTTTCTTGATCTTAGAAAGTCCCATGCCAGAGCCAAGAAAGACTGGAGACGCCTGTGGGTTTGTGTTCAGGTTCTTTATTTTTTCTTATCTCATAGTGTCTGGAGCTGGCCGACAGCGACCTGCTCCACTGAGATACGGCAGGAGTGACGCCCAAGAAGGCCATCTTCACCTTTTTATCTCTTTTAGGAAAACCAATCAAGTTCTACAACTTATTATTGTTTATCAATTTTTGCCAATTAATTTCTACCTTTTCTTAACATGACAGTGCTGCCTCCACCAATGCCCATCACCATTGTCACAGCAGGAGATGGAGGAGAGAGAAGAAAGAGGAAGGGGAAGGGGCACCGCCCTTTGCCCTCCATGTTTGCTCTTTTTTCTCTCATACCTCCATAAATCTAAAACTTACATTCACCCAGTGATAAGATAAGCTAATTACACATTTTCTTTCCGTTTTGTATTTCTTCCCACAACGTGGGCATCTTCCTGCAAGGACACGGCTCGAACATAGAATTCTGGGCTTTCATCTTGAGTTCTGAGACTGTCTGGTGGGGCTCCAAACCCCCTGGACAGTCAGAGGGACACTCTGGGCTGCCACAGCTCTGGCTCTTTTTGTGGTGTTAGTATTTCTAGTCATACCATATACAATAGGAAAAGGTTATGGATATTCAAAAATATGTACTGACATTAAAAAACACAAACAACCAACCAACCAAAACAAAAACAAAAACAAAAAACCCGATGTGGATAATATTTATCAACTTGATAGGTTTTCTGTTCAGTATGAGCATGATGGGTTGGCAGACCAATTCAGTAGGGTTGGGAAGTGAGCAGCCAAGAAAATGGGAATTGTAACAATTTGGTGCTATGTGTGGATCTGCCTATTTTATGTCTTTACAAATGCTTAGTTCTTCAAACCCAGTTCCAGTTGTTCTTTAAAGGCAGTGCTCCCATGAGGCAGAATGCACAATGGCCTTCTCTGCTGGGCCAGAGCTGCCTCCCCTCGGTTCCCTCAAGCTGGACTATCATGTCAGCGTGCAGTCTTCAGCCTCAGAAACTGGCTCTGCTACATTCTGTGGTGCATCCCACATGTATTTGCATTTTTTATATCCTTTATATGTTAACTGACCTTGCAAGTGATGTTGTCACCCTTTGCTTGCAGAGGGCTGTATATGTGAGCTAGATTCACTTACAGGTTGGGGCTGTATTTAGTGAGGTGCTTTAGGGCACTTTGGAATCGAAAGCATTATCAGTATATACATTATTAATATCAGCATAAGTACTTTATAATAGAGTATAGGGCATATTGATGAATGGAACATGAACTGCATTATAGTAAAGAGCTGTGAAAAGAATAAAACAGGATAAAACCTGAAAGAAAATAGCCATCATCTATTGGACATACCCTTTTACAACGTTTCTCTGTTTTCTGTTACACAGCACATAACCACCTTGAGCCAAGGGAACTGTGGTGAGAAAGACTGAAGAGCGTTTATTCATTGTACAGGGCAAAAAGAGACAGAGGTGTTGCTTCCTGTGTACAGAAAATGAGTATGCTGAAAGCAATTGCAGAAATGAATCTTGAAAATGAGGCTGTTTTGAGAAACAGTCAGAGTAAACAGAAGATACGAGGATCACTTTAACAGTTTATCTTTGCTGGAAAGTAGTAATAGTTCTTATGCGGTCAGGAGACCTATTTTCTATTCTCAACTGTCACAAGTTCAGTATCTCTGTTAATTATCCTCTGTCCTCCATTTTAAAGGCTATGAAAAACATTTATCTACCTTCCTAAAGCTCCAAAGCATGCTGTGGTCTTTTAAACATTGCTTCTTTAGAGTATTTTCATCTTCAATGTTCAAAAATAACCAGTAGTATACATTATACCCATCTAAATAGAAAGATAAAGAAAGATAGAAAGAGAAAATATTCTGTTGGTTAAGCCACAAACTTACGGGAGCCAAAGCTCCACTGTGGGCAGTTGTGCACATCGTCACTCGTTCCGTGATTGCTGCCAGGGCGGGTCCCCTCAGACTCTCCTGCAGACTCCAGCCCTCAGGTTTTGTTCCTCACAGGTTTCTCTCTTTCCCTCAGTTTTAATAAAGACTCTCTCCAGCTGTCAAGTTATCCATGCAGCTGAGGTGCATGAGATTTGCAAACTCTTTGGGTTCTTTTGACTTGCGTTGATCAATTCCTTCTTCTGGCATCTGCTTAAATCCTAACTGTGGTGGGCTACCATACTTACCACTTGCATACTAATCCTTCCTTAGATTTTATGCTTTCTATTTCTTTGTAGATGTGTGGATTCAAGGAGGAAAAGATATTTTTTATTGTGGCCTGGCACGTCCAGATAATCAGCCACTCTGATGTGATCCATCCTTTTGACTATTATAGCTTACAAAACAGCATAAAATGATCCTGAGAGAGGATTTTCTTTTTCCATGGGTTAATGTCAGATGGAGTACAAATTCTGTTCTGGATTAAAATTATCTTTGTAACATCGCTGCTAGTTAGAAGACATCCTCAGTTATTCATTCAGTGTTGTCAGAATTAGAACCAGACACTCTTATCAAAGATGAATGGCTAGTGAGAAGGGATGTTGACTTTTTTGACTTCTTTTCATTACACTGCTCACAAGACTTTGATTCTCCACAAAAATAGAACCTTTCTACGTAAGAGCAACTTGAGTCAATAGCAAGAACATTTACAGACACAAGCTGTGTCTACACTGATTTTGGGGTTTTCTTTCTTCAGTTTAAGATTCTATGTCAGGTATACCAGACAGCAACTTTCAACGTGTCTTTTGTCCTCTCAGTTTTTTGGTTTTGTTCCAGTAGCTGTAATTTACACAACAAGGGGTATATCTTACTTATTATACTCACCACCAAGATAGAAGGAAACTTTGTGATCAGAATACATCTAACAGTGAGATGCCTTGAGTTTGTTGCTAGAGGTCTTTGTCAAAGATGCTCTTTTACTTTTAACATAAAAATAGGTAGAAAAACTGAATAAAGTGACAGTGTACATCCCTAGGGGAAGTATGGGTTGCTTCAGAATGAACAAAGCTAATAGACTTAAGACCAAATCATGCAAATTCTTGTTTCTGCTCTATTAAAATTGCTGCATTGTGGTTAGAAAGAAAATAATGATTTAGATAGGACTGAAAAAGCTGATTAATTAATCCTCTCTGTTATAATTGTTATAGTAAAAAATGCAACTCTGTTCATTAGAAATTCAAACTTTGATCACAGGAACCTGTGCTCTCATCTGAAAAATTTAGTCCATAAATTTGTCAGGTGGGATTCTGTTCACATTGGGTCTTAAAAAAGCTAATGTGTTACTCCCTTATTACTTACTGTCTTGTCCAACTAGTCGGTTCATTCCAGGGGGATTGAATGGCAGAATAACTGCTTGTCACTGTACTAAAGGCAACTGTCTAGGTTTTAAAGACTAATTAGATGGGGGTTTATGTGTCTTATTCCATCAAATATTTAGTTTCTTTAAAACTTTGGCTTCGTGTACCTCATTTTGTTGTACTCTGAGGATCAACTTGAAAACTTATATCCTTGGTTAACCAATAATATCAGATGACTGACATACCTTTGCTTGCAAAAAAAAAAAAAGTAGACACTCAAAAATAAGTATCTGAATTCAGAAATTACCTGAAATAAAGAACAAGTACTTCCTTTCTGGTATTCCCCCTTAGTGAATATATAGCAGTAAAGCTTATTTCTGAGCGTGGTTTTATCCAATATAGTCCTTATCTCTGTGGAAGAGACCTGACCAAGAAAAGATGAAATCCCAGGTTTCATGCACTCACCCTGATCTACTCTTCCCTCTCCCAAGTCACCTTTTGTTCTCCCCATGGTAACAGTGCTCTGTACAAATATCACTGCTCATCTGTGGTGAGTTCTCCTTGTCTCTATAAACTGATGCCAGTGAGCACCAGTACTACAGGAAGAATCAGTCACAAGTCGCTGGGAAAGCCGTTCAAATAAACTCCACCTGTATATAACAGATCCAGGAAACACCACGCCAGAAGCCATACTGGGCACCTCCTTCACCTATTTGTTTGATTAAGAGCTGAGCAGGGATCCCACTGCCATGGGATAATGATGTAAACTGCCATGGTTTTGGCAGAGCTGCTGGCCAAATGAGAAAGGAGCAGTTCCCAAAACCAGAGTCTTCTTTCATGTTGTCTGTCTTCTCAAGGAGGAGCTTAGATGCTTCTTACTCCATACAGTTGGAAGTATGACTGTTGGATTAAATGTGCTGGAGAAAGCTGTAAAGAAAATTAATTTTTAAAAAGCCATACTGAATACAGAAGTTGAATAAAGAAGGAGGAAACCCAACCCTCGCAATCAAATTAAATTAATAATATGATACAAATGACTTCTCACCATTCTGTAGGCAGCCACCTTTGATGCTTGCAGCATATTTGGATGTGTTTCAACCATATAGCTGACAGATTAAATTTCCTCTTCTGAAATGTTTCCCCAAATGGTCAGCAGGTGAAATAAACACTGTCATTACAGGCACAGGAATCAAAGGGTGAGCTCCCAGCCCTGAGCCAGCCCAGCATTCCTGTCCTCTTCTTTTCAAGAGCCCAGAGGTCACATGCAGTACTGCCAGGCTTATGAGGCACTGATGAATGTTTCATTTCTTTACCTGGAGAAAACCGTAACATCTATGTGCATGAAGAAAGAAATAGACCTTTTAAAAAGCATTCAGAAAGAAGAACTCTTGCCCTCCTGTTTAAATGTGAAGTTTTTCTGAAAAGAAAAAGTTACTTGTGTCCAGTTATATACACTTCAAATTCTCTTAAATATTCCTTGATGCTGGTTGTGCAGATCTATAAAAGTATCTTTGCTGTTGGTCAGGAAATATTTTTGCTTCTCTACAGAAAATGTGTGTGAAAAATATTGCATTTTTATCTAAAGTAAATATTAAACCCTTTATTTCAAAAGGAAATGAAATGCAATTTCTGTTTTAATTTTAGCATTAGAAAATTAAAACCTGTATTTCAAGAATAAAATTACTTTAGAATGAACTTTGGGCAAAATCAATTTAAAGACTTCTAATGACTCTAATAGGTTTTGGACCAGGTCTGAAGAAGATAATTTATGAACCTACGTTCTTCTTCTCTCTCCAGGAACTCCTGAGATCTTATCATCAGAGTGTAAATCTCAAAGGAACAGCTTGCTGCTGCGTTTATTTATCACCTCCTAAAGTTCATTGTAGTTCTTGGGGGAATCAGTTTAATTACAACAGTAAATACTGTTCTAAATTTTTTCACTCCATGATGAAAAAATATGCAGCCATAATTACAGTCTGTGCATAGCATGCTTTGTCTCTGATTTACTTGTTTGCCAAAAAGCCATTTCAATGTGCTAATATTGCAGCAGTTACAGCGTCACATGGCCCACTCGAGCAGCCAGTGCTCAGCACAAAGCTGAAGTCAATGCAGAGCTTGCATTTTAAATAAACTCTGCAATAATTGTAGTGATAAAAACATATGAAATCGAGGTAACCAGAACAAGGTTTTCAAATGTCACCCATCTGCAGCGGTGAGCACTCACTGCTTATGTCCTCCTCATGGGGGTGACTTGCATTACACAGGGGAGGAAGGAAGGAGTGGAGAGAAGGGGTGAAAGAGCTACAGTCTCTATCTTTTTAAACAAAGTAGTCTGAAGGTTTCCCACCCACTTCACTGAACACAGTTCATTGTGAAAAACAAAGACACCTCTGTTTTTCTCCTGCTTTTCATTGCAGTGCCCAGTGCTTATAGGGATGGCTTAAACACTCAGCTGGAGGGGTTGGAATCCAGTCCTTCAGGAGTACAGAGAGGCAAGAGAATTTTGGGGCAATGCATAATGGGTGGCTCTTGGAAAGAGAGGGCTGTGAGTCATACTTTGAAAACATGATTACAGGAGAGGTGGGCAGCCTTCTTCTATTCTGACTTTAATAACATCAGGGGCAACTTACTCTTCACTCTTAATTGAAGTTCTCCTTCCTACAGGAGTTCAAAAAGAGCTTACCAGGCTTGTGTGAATAAATGATTGTCTAACTGTCAAACAGCACAGACCACCTTGATTTTGTTGCTGCCAGGTCATCCAAAAGTGCCAGCGCTCTATAAAAGAATCAATCCTGTGAAAGCACTAGATGTCTGTTAATAGATTTTTTTTGCTCTCTCTCACATAGAATTGGTTTTCTGTTGGTCTAGGAAGAGCTTTTGCGTGGATCCCCAACTATCATGCTGATAAAATTAAAGCTGTACTAATTCACAGAAAGGAAGTATCACAACATATGAAGATGAAGGCTTTTCAAATTAAAGCTTAGATCCAGTCATCTTATGAACTAAAACACATTATCTTAAGCAGTAGCTGGTAAGCTGACAGTCACATACAGGAGGA
Organism: Platysteira castanea; assembly: GCA_013397175.1. Lineage (NCBI taxonomy): Eukaryota > Metazoa > Chordata > Aves > Passeriformes > Platysteira > Platysteira castanea. The sequence goes on from VYXC01000718.1 coordinate 60,591, forward strand.
AATCTTGGCCCTGTCCCATCAAATCTCTGATGTGTATCAGAGAGACAGGCAAGAGAAAATATTTTTCCTTAATAAGTCATAAGGGTTATTTAATCTGCTGCTCCATACAGAATGAAGTATTTTTTAATATATTTACCAAATAAGTATATTAATATGTTTTGGTCCCTTAGTTAAGGTGTAAATGAAAATCAGAGGTGAATGAACACTTTGAAAGTTTCCTTGTGTGAGGTTTCTAAATGTCCCAACCGAGAGCAGGTCTGTGGTTACAGTGCACAACATACAACATACAGATTATTGTGCTCTGCTGATTGTTGTTGAAAATACGTCATGGAAATAAGTAAGTTAAAATTAATTTATTTTGATTGTGAAAGACTTCGTTTTCACCAAGAAATACAGCATATATCTTTTCTAGGAAAGAAAAACTGGAAGAGAGAACAATTCTGTGTGTTAACTTTACATCACCCTTTCTGAAAAACACATTTGCAGTTTTAGAAAATCACTAAATTAAATCTCATTTCAAGACAAATATATTGAAATATTTGACTATCTTTGTATAGAAATCATTGAATATAAGTTTAGTAAATATTTTGCATGTTTAGATTGAACTCATTAAACATTTTAGATTTGGAGAAATATTTAATTTGCTGTCACAACATGTAGGACTAAAAGCGTGGGTTACTTAGAACCAGATTTTGGCAGAGAGGAGTAACATGTTTTAGTATATATGCTGTATCATTACTTTTGAATTAAATGCTTCTGGTTTGAGATATTTATTCAAAATTTTCCACTGACATTTTTAAAATAACGTCTCAATCTTTGCTTAAAATGGATATAATTTTTTTGCTGATAAGTCCTAAAAACAGTGAAAGAAAAAACATGTATGTTTCAGCCACTATTTTTAACATGGCAACCAAAATAGAATTAGTCTTTTTTTTTTTT
>VYXC01000718.1:61569-101428 GCA_013397175.1 Platysteira castanea
AATTGCAACCAAAATAGAATTTGTTTTTTTTTTTTTTTTTTTTTTTTTAAATTAGCTCTGGATCAGAATATCTGATTGGAAAGCATTAGAGAAAATGGATCTGATTAATGCCCATATATTGTAAGATATAGATCTATATATCTATAATTACTTTTTTTTCCCCTGATTTCAATCAAGGTACAAGCAGTTATAGGAGGATGTGATGATTATCATGTTATTTATGCTCAAATGAGGTGCAGGAGTTTCCATGGTCCCTTGAGAGATCTTGATCTCCTTTTCCTGCTGGATAAAATTCCTGTTACTGCATGAGCAATTCTGAGATTCACGGAGTCAATAGAACTCTGCTTCCCCAGGATATTCAGATCAACTTTCCCTTTTGGTTAACCCCTTAGGCAGAGAGCATGTCACTTTCAACTTCTAGAGAGACAGACTGCTTTATAATCAAGCTGTGAGCATCAAGCTAGAGCTCTGCAGCTTGGAATTATGAATGAGGGACACAGAGCACAGGTATGTTTTAGGGTGTTTAGAACCGTGTATTGGTATATTCTTAAGATAAATGGAAGAATCATGCCTCTGATTTTGATTTTCTCACCCGGGAGCACCAGATGTCATTAAGAGCCTACAGCAGAAGCCCTATTTCCAAGTACCTCACAGACTATGAGGAAATAATTTCATATATCATAATTAGAGGTCCATCTTGTCACATGCAAGTTCCAATTCATTTTCTGGCGCATGCATGTAGATCATATATCCTAAATAAATCATCTTCTGTCTTTTGATACTTTCTGATTACGCAGAAATGCTCTCTTTTATTCCCCATCTTCCTCTCCCCCAGTAAATGGCTGTAGGGCATATTACTGCAGCACAGCATTCAGGGTAAGGGCTTCCCCTGCTGTAATCGCTGTTTGGCTGCTGTTCTGCTGTATCTTTGTATATTTTCCTCTTCAGTCTTCAGGCAGGTCAGTGAAGCTCCACCTAGATAGTCAATTTTGAAAAGCATGCACATGATCATTTTTTAATAGGAGATATGTTAATTGCAGGCTCTGGTAAATAACTATTTACAAAATCCCCTCAGTGTGTTTTCACCACATCAGGAATTAATGTAAAGTGAAGACTTTTGTGTATGAAATGCTTGGCTCATGATTGACACAGGGATTGATTGAGTCAGAGATTGACTCAGCTCAGGAGTTATTGTCTATACAGGGAAGTGTGTTAAAAATAAATAAAAATATGAGCAGTTGTAAAGAACAGGGACCTGGTTTTCTCTTCCTGTCTAAATTTGTAATCCTGCACTGAGCTTAGCTGTATTTAACAGCCTGAGAACTGGAACTATGAAGCAGTGCTGAACTCTTACAGGTAAATCCTCCAGGGCTGCCATGACTCTGCAAAGCCCTTAATTATGAGGGTTCTTTGGTTTGGGGTTTTGGTTTTTCTGTTTTTTTTTTTTTTTTTTTTTTTTTTTTTTGTATTGCCACCAAACAACTTGACAAGGAAGCTTCCTAAAACCAAAGAACAAAAGTGTAGTCCTTTAGCTTGCCATTTCTTTGCTAACTATTATTTTGATGTTGAAATTTAAGCTTGTCAAGCATTCTTAGCAAGAAAAAAAAAAAAAAGAGAGAGAATGAAGGATGTGTCATACCAGTTCAAAGTTTTTGCTGCTTTCCCAAGCAAAGGCAAATTAGAAGGCAGATGGAAGTTTTAAAGAAAGCAGATTTAAGGGTTGTGTGGGGGCTGTTTACAGTAAAATACAGGAAAACCAGCTTTTTGTTCTCTCTAAATGAGGTATGTGAAAGTCAAGGCTGTGACTAAGACTGCACAGTTGGCTACAGCAAGAATGGCTTGTTGAATTTGATTTTCTTGAGATTGTTGCTCATTCCCATTTTTATCACCACGGCGTCATTGTAATTTTTCTCAAAGGTTGGGTATGAGAACATAATGCTCTTTGTGGAGTAATTAGGGTGCTCATATGACACAAGCAAACATGCCTCACAGCTGGAAACCTCTCCTTTAGAAATTACTTAGAGGGAATTTGCTCTCAGCACCTTATTGAATAGCTCAGTGTAACAGAGGAGAGATTCCCATCCCACACTGAAGGCTGTTTCTCTGCCATAGTGAATGAGTGACTACAGCCTTTAAAAGGAGATTTACTTCACTTTGCACTTCGAAATTTAAGCAGGATCTGCTGAGTAAAGATTAAGCCATATAAATTGAAGTGGTTGGATTTTGTGTGAGATGATTTCCATGGTAGGACTTAGCCTGCTTTTACTTTGCATTAGAAGATGTGCAATTAGAAGCACTAAAAGCTACTAAAGAGGGGGTTGGAAATAACATATATCACTCATACTTGCCCACAATGGGAAGATGGGATGTATTGTTTCCAGCTCTAACTAATAATTCTCAGTACCATTTTTCTGCTTTTCAGATGTATTATTTTACAGTGTTTGTATCTTGTCCATCTAAAGCTTCCCACACTCATAAAAAAGCCTAATGCCATTTCTTTTTCAAACTTCTAAGTACAAGATGTCAAGGGTAAAGTCTGTAGCTAAAGGTGTTAGGACAAATCCACCCTGCAACTCTGTCTCGGGGAGCTCCACATTGATGTGCCCGGTCCCTGTCTCGTACTTGCTGTGTGCACACACACCTTTACAGTCAGGAGCCCCCTGGGTATTTATGTTGCTTAAGATTTTCCCAGAGAGAGGCTTTTATGACTTTTCTGTGAGAAGCTTGAGGAGCTCTGTTGTTTGCAGAAGATTTTTGAAATTGAGCCATGCAGTCAGAGCATTGCCTTTCTTTGTCTTGAGAATCCAGTCAGGTTTAGATGAGGTATAAAGACAGAGTTATCAGAGAAATACTTGCACAACATGTAAGACCAGGTTCCTGCCATTGCCAAAGGACTGTACTGCTGGCAAACCAGGACTGAACTGAAGGAGGTGGGACGGAGATCTGAACTGGATCTCCTACAGTCATCTGAGCAGGTTGTGTGATGCATCAGGGATGCCCTCTGCACGTACAAAGTTCTGCTGAGCAGAAGCGTTGGTGGTAACTGAGGCCTCAGACAAACAAACACTGTTATTTCTTCCTCCAACTTTTAAGATCATGAAGATTATATAGACCCAATATAATATAGCAGTTTAAAATCCCATATAATTATATTATTGTCTCTGCTGGATTTGATTTCAAATTAATTCTACTCAATGTTGTGGCAAATTAATTTTGGAAAGTCATTAGAAACATCAAAGTAATCCCATTGTAAATCAGTTTGTCGCTGCTATATGAGCCAAAACCTCAAAATAATAAAAAAAAATATAGTTGTGGAGATATTAGTAACAGTGGCTGAAGGGTTAATTAGCCTTTAATTGAGTCATTACTTGACCAGACAAATTATAATCCTATCCAGTGTGTGCTATTTACACAAGTTTTCCCTGATTTTTTCCTAAGGTAATAGGCCTAGCAGTTAGCTGGCTGCTGCTCCTGCTATGCTTCGGCAGCTGTCATTTTGACATATTTTCTGCTTTCTTTAGAAGAGAGAGGTTGATTGAATGTGAGAAAAGTGGAACTTTGACAGGCTGTCAGAATCCCTTGCAGCACAAACCTACCTGCCAGCTAACTTGTTTCAGGTTTATTTCAAAGAAGGTTTCCAGCACACAAACTTCTATTACTAGCCCAAGAAGGTCTTAAATAGGTAGCTCCCATTTTCTCAAAAATCTAAATTACATAATTTCCCCTTCAAATTGGTTTAAATTTAAGGAATTCCACATATATCAGAGAAAGCAAAAGCAAGTTCCCTTTCCCCTGTCCCTATGCAAAGGCCTGGATGGATGAAAGACATGCTGTTCTTTTTTTTTTTTTTTTTTTGTAGTAATCAGCTATTTGCCCTAAACTATGAGCGGCCTTCTGAAATTCTGAAGTCCGTTCATAAAGCGGTCAGGAGTAAACATGCTGTAAATGATTATTCCTTAATAGGGGCTCAAGCTGGGAGGAGATGCAGCTGTTGGTGCTAATGGAACCACGCTGTTATAATTAATAGCAGACAGCTCCCCACCCAGCACAGTCACCTCTGCCCCGTGCCCTCCCTGCCCAGCCAGGCTGCCGGGGCACTCCGCAGCGTGCTCAGGGCCAGGGGTGGAACTGCTGTGCTCACAGCACCCAGCTACAGGCTTGGAAAGTCCCTCTGCGTGCTCTTTGCTTTCTGAGGTACAAATGTGTGTTCTGAGATCTCCATCTCTATGGAACAGCTGCTGCCCTCTCAGCTCCTGTCTGAATCACAGCCCGTGGGTGATGCCAGCACGGGCTGGTGGCCGTGGGCTGTGTTCTCAGTGTCCTCTGATTATCTGTTCGTGCAGGTGTGACAGGGCTACTGCTCTACAGGGTTAAATTAGCCCTGGGAAATACTCACACAGTATCTTCCCGGCAGGGGCTTTTCATTTCTTTGGCCTGGAGTTTTCTGATAACTATGTTTCCACCTAAATCAATAAATACCTGTAGAAATGATTCACTCAATTCACAGATGAGTGGTCTTTATGAAAGCCAAAAGAAAATAGAAATAAAATGATTTAAACGAAAGAGACTTCTCATCATACTGATCATACTGAGAAATGTGTTTATATTGTCATTTTCACTTTGCTTGGTGGCTTGCATGAAAGAGGTTGGTAACAATATACAATATTTATTCCTCTGCATTATCAAGTGCCTTTTGAGGCACATCCGTAACCTTTTACATGTGCCAGCTTTGGTATTTGCATTTACCTGTGTTTGCTGAATGCAAGTTCTTTTGCCAACGTGCAGGCAGTAATAGTTTTACTTATGAAAATCTCTTCTACAGGATGTACAGTGATGAAATAAAACCTTACATTCTACTCTGACCCATATGATAATTGTCATATACCATCTCTTCTGGAACAGATCTGTTTTGTTCCTGTCAGAGAACTCACAAAGCTGTGTGACTGAAGGGTGTGCCTAGCCAGAGTCTCAGCTACCTAAAAGTCTCTGTCCTTCCTAATGATTTAGAGGTTTATGGAACTATTTAAAACTATTTAAAAAAATAGTAACAGAATGGTGTAAAAGACAAAGATTAGTGCAATTTAATTGACTGGGATGCAAAGTGAGTTCTGTGCCTGAGAGATGCACTGACATACAGGTGACAGCAAACACACACCACACTGCCCAGCCCTCACCTTCTGAATCCAGTGGTTTTGCAGTACTATTGCCCAAATTGTTCCTCACCAAAACACTCGAACTTCCAAAAATGAGCACACATTATGCAGCACTGCCAGACACTATTAGTCAAACAGGTAAGTCACAGCAGTGGGAAGTTTTCCTCAGGACAATTCAGCATGTTTTCAGGAAGTCATCTTGCCTGCCTTACTGCTTATTTATCCACAGTACATAGCAATTAGTCACAAATTAAAACACTTGGATTATTCAAACTGTGATTACCCAGTTAAGCACTGGAAAACCAGAAATTTAAACTTAGAATTCAAGTCTGTACTGGGATTCTTTTCCATGCAGACATTAACAGAAAAAGAGTGGAAAATTTTGAAGCCTGGTAGACAATTATGTGGTTTCATTGCTTGAAAGGAACAGTTCAGAGGCAAACTGTAGGCATTTCACTGTCAGAATAACTGATACGTTTTATTTCATCTGGAGTGGAGAGAGTTTTCTGGAAATCTAATTAGAGTGCTAAGATCTAAAAGTTATGGTTGCTACCTTTAAAAGCAGAACAAAGCATTGAAAAGCAAGCTAGATGTCCTGACTGTAACTCCAGTCCAGTTTTTCTATCTGAAAGCAGGAATGTGATGGATTAAATGTTAATGGTTATTGTTCACAAAGAATCTCTCAGATTTATACATTCATAGAATCTGACATTTTAGCCAATTCAAGATTTCAAACAGTGCTGCTTTACAAAGATTTTATTAGCAAAATTAATAATTAAGTTAATCCATGTTTTGCTTTTCCATATAAAAGATTTTTCCTTCTCAGAGATACATGCTCGTGGCATGTAAAAAGTCATTTCTAGAAATAGATCTCTGTAGAACTTTGTTTTCCCTCGTATTTCTTTACTTATTTGACTACTCTTTTTTCATTTTTACTTAATAAATTTAAGAGTTGGGCATGTAAAAACCAGAGATATACTTTGAACAAGCGTACAATCTTTGCAAGGTATGTACATGAATCTATCTGTATGCAGAAAATCATGCTATTCTGTGTGGAATATTAAAGGCAATACAAGGAGTGTGAGAATCTGTGCAAAGTTTGTTTGAATGCTAATAAATCATGGAATCACTTTGTTTTCTGACCACTGGGACTTGCCACGTAGGAAATACTCATCTCAATCCAGAGGAGTACCTTGTGCACGATTTTTCATACCTCCTCAAATCATTGGCATTTGGTTAAGGAGCAGATGTCCTCAGTGGCAAAGGAAAAGGAGTTTTCAAAGCACATGCAGCATACTTATCCTCCCATCCTTCAATTTGATGATGATACTGCTAATTGTTTAATTTTAATTTTATTACTCTTGCAGTCGTATCTATAAAATCTTTGTGGTTTTGGTTGAAAAGGACAAATGTTCATGTGGGTGTGAGCACACAAAGTACTCAAGCTTTTGATTGCAAGTTAATCGAAAATTAGATTGGGTATCTGTAAATTGCATTGAGGTTTGTATGTTTAGTTGTATATTAATACATGTGTTTGTGTATGTAGAAATATACACACACATATTCATGGGTAAATTTCCACATATGCAAAATATTTATATATGTTTGTGTGTGTGCATTAATATATATATGTGTATGCAGATATGGTTTTATTCCTTCCTGAAATCATGTACTGTATTCATACTTTTACCAGAATCTTCTCTGAGGCACTTTCTAAACTAAATGCATTTGAGGTAAGGAAGAGGATGGTCCTGCCAGGCAGTGTTTTGAAGTGGAAATGAGAAAGAGCTAATTTTCTTCACAACAGTAGGCACAACCAAAGACCTATCAATATAGTACAGGAGAGGCAGGGGAAGCAGAAACATGCTTTCATGTGAAATTGAAGTTGTCTAAGAATATCACTGTTGAAATCTTTAACAGACTCCTCCTCTACAAAAAAATGAGGGAAAGTGACAAGCCTATCTTTTTCTTTTCCAGTTCAATGACAAAAATCTTCTTTAAACTGATTTTACTACAAGGCAGCCATCTTACTTTGGAACAAAAAATGCTGTTTGTCACATTGGCCCCCTACACCAAAGCATGAAAACACACAGACAAACCAACCCTGCTGGAAAAAATGTCCATAATTATTGTGGTACACCACCCTTCTTTCCAGGCCAAGGGCCAGCCTTTTGAAGGTAGGACTATTATTTCTCAATAGAGCAGAAAAAGATTAATAGAACACTCCAGCTGAGAATGCCATGAGAACATTCTAGGCAGTCAGCACAGAGAATCTGGAGGCAGGTTCATGTCAGCTGCTGCCTCACTGGTTTTTGTGCTTCACCAAGATCTGCTGGGAATTAAATTAGTGCCTTGGAAGAGGAAACACACTGTTCACTGTCCATCTGTGGCAGCACTTCAGCATCACCAGGGGCTGGAAGACCCTTGTCAAGTGTGAGGTTGAAAAGGTAAAGTGGTATTTTCCAGCACAGTTTGTCCCTCATGGTAATGAAAGGATTTTCCTTTTTGAATTGAAGGGAATAAGCTAGAGAGAACAGGGATTAAAATGTATGTATTTGGTAACAAAGTAAACACATTTACATACCTCACTTATACACACCTATAACCTATGAGATAGTTATCTGTATGTTTGCAAAAGGAGATTAATTTGAAAGTATAGAAGAAACAACTTTTTATAGCATTTATTGTGGAAAAATCATTCTGGTGATGATTCTAATCACAATAATCCTCTTGCACATATTTCATTTGTTCATCTGGAATGAGGGACTGGTTGAATTCTAAGGCCATTTCAGATTTGACAGTGTGCCGCAGAGTAGAGGAAAACAAGCAGCAAAGCCAAGGAAACGCACTTGTCATCCATCCTCTCACAGGAAGGATTGTAAAGTAAACTTGGTTTCTCTTCCCTCGCAGCCAATTTTCACGTTCTGTGCAGAACTCTCATACTGGTGTTGTGTTTCAATTTTCTCCAAGCACATATCGTGCTGGTGTAATTCTAATTACACGCATTTTCAGTAAAATACCAAATTGTTACTTTTCTTAATTAGCTTTGATATTTTAGCTTCCACATCAATCTTTCAATCTTTCATGCATATTTCAGTTTGGAAGTAATATAGTTCTATATTGCATATACATAAAGCAATGTGTATTTTTGTTTTGCTTGTTTCATCCTTAGACATGAACTTTTCATTTAAATGATGCAAGCCTAATTTTCTTTTTTCTCACTTTTCTTTCCTCCTTAATGGTTACTAAGGAATAATTATTCTTTCCAGAGCGTTACAGGAATAGTTACAAAAATGATTGAAGTGATGATTTGTGGTACAATGATGTGAATGATACTTAGAGACTGTTATTCATTCACCTGGTTCAAGTTATTGGTAATACTTATATAATAACTCTGACCTATATTCTAAAGAAACTTCTGCAACCATTTTATTGTGAATCTTGACTCCCCATAAGAGGAAGCATTTTACAAACACAGTAGTGTTGTCTGGAACAAAAAAGAAAACAAACAAAAACAAAACCACAAACAAACAAACAAAAACCAACTTAAAAAAAAATCTCATGAGTGTTGTGGTCTCAGCCCAAGCAGGCAGTGGGTTACTGAAATCTATTTATTTATGGTGTATCTGAAAGGCTTTACAGGAGCTGCTCAACTTTGCGTATTAAGGCCTACTTGCCTATCCTGTTGGCACTGCTTTCAGGTACATATGTAGACGTCGCTTTATGCCAAATGAGCAGAACACTCAGGAGTGAGAGGATAGAAATTCTTTCAGTCATCTATCAAATAAGATCATGGCTTATACCTATTTTTTACTGTATGAAACACAATTTTTATAAGCTTCCCATTGCATACAGGTACACAAAATTACCAAAAACACTTCCTTTAAAAAAACCCCATATCTGTATTAAAGAATGCATTTGTATTCATTTTACCAGCTGATAGCATCTGGGTATTTTCTTTCAACTCCCCAAAATTAATATGTTAGACCTTTATTATATCCCTCCCTTAGGCAGATGGAGCAGCCCTAGCTGGCAGAGCTGCTGCTTTTACAGAAGCTATTCCATAATTTCTAATCCTGCCCTGGAGATTGTCAGTGTAAATCTAGATTGGGAGGTGACAGGACTACGATGAGAAGTAAGAACCTACTTCTCTATTTATTTCTTTAACTACCAAAAAAAAAAAAAAAAGAGATTTGTGTATTCCTGGTCAGTTGAGTTGCAGTGAAGACATTTGTGTTCTGCTGCTGGCTTGTCAAGCCATGTGATTTAATTTCTTCTCCAGAGACTTATCTGCAAAAGTTTAATAATATTTTTATCGTGAAGATTTAATTTTGTTATGTTGATGAGAGTGATAGTAATAGTAAACCAAAAGGGATGTGAGGCATAATGGGTTAATGCTTCTTAAGCATAGAGAAGGTCATAAAAGGAGAACACTGGAAATGTAAAGTACAAAAGTGTTTTGTTATATTACTGTTACTATTTTCTAAAACTAGGATAACCACAATATATATATGAGGCAGGGAATTCTGTGTGAAGGGGCATTTTTACAGCACTTCATATGTTCCTTACACAGAAATTCTCACATTCTATGTGTTCACTTTCATTCTATGTGGACACTTATGTCCTTTACCTGTACAATATTTAATTCCTGAGTTCTTTAATACATAAAAAAATTTTATGTTTTCATATTGGTCCCAAATTTGTTATATTGCAAAATTGTGCTATCCTGGAATAAAACTCATCATTTCTGCTTAAGATAAGCACGGTAAAAACAGCTGTGTTTCAAATTTCTTTGTGGGAAAGAAAAGAAAGAGTTCAGTGCAACTCATTGAATCATAGCTGCATTAGCCACTTCCTGAATGACAAATTCAACCAAAATATTTCAGTGAAATACTTTAGCATGTATACTGCATCCATATTTTGATACACTAGCTTTATTCATTAGCCTGCTTTAATAAAATAACCATCCTCACCAATTTTTTCTCATTAAACACGGCCAGGAAATTTCTGAAGGAAACAGTGCTTTGTTTTTCATTGCTTGTATTAAGCAAATAAAGTAGAAGTGATGGATAGATGGTGACCCGTATTGTCAACTACTATTTGAGTCCTGGGTGGAGGGGAGCACCTTTTGCAGTGTGTCATTTACTGAGGATTTTATAAAAACAGAAGTGTCACTACCTGAGTTCAGATTAGGAAACTCAACCTGTCAAGTGCCTGATTTTTACAAAACTCTCCTTTTGCCCTACAACCTGCATTTTCATGTGGCTTTATATTATTTTTTCAATCAATAAAACTTGAGAGCAGTGCCTCCTTGTTGAGATCTAAGGTTAAGTTCCACATACTTTTTCTAAACAGAATACTACAAAAGGCTCCCCGAGGACAGCTATTGATTAGGGCTGTGATGTTCGTCTCTATTATGTGACATCGAGGGGACAAGTGTGCTAAACACCTGCGAGTGCAGCCAGGGAGGTATCCTAAGGGGAAGGGCAGCACCTGGAAATGGTGAACTCCCAGGAACAGAAAGTGAGGTAAGGAACTTGTCTCTTGTTAGGAACAGCGGGAATGGTGTAGAGTTAAAGAGGAAATGAAAGAAGAAGTTGTTGAATGTCGTTGTTGTGTCAGTAGTTAGTGCAGCAGTGACAAAGCGTGTGACGGAGCAGCAGAGTGCAGAGCACAAACGGAGCAAATGCAGCTCCAGGTGCAGGGAGCACGGCTGTGCCGTGGGACCCTGGAGCAGGTTCACAACTCTCCCCCTTTGCTTCCACCATATAATGGGGTTTTGAGTCACATTATCAGTGCCACTCTGCCAAATGCTGTTAGAGGAATATTTTCCTAGATATCGTTGGTTGCCTGGACTCTGAGCTATACGCTTCTTTTCTGATCAAAGAGCTCACCAGTGTATAGGCTTCTGGGCAACTGCCCAAAAAGACAGAAGAAAACGAACTTTAGGAAGCTCAGGAATCAGTGGGTCTTTCCTAATCACTTCTGCCCCTTTGGCCATGGCTGGAGGACAAAGGATCTACAGCTGCCTGTTTATGTATATTAAATGTATTATATATACTGTGTTTCAGTTTTACCTTGTTGGACTCTTTGGGAAAAGCTGACAGGACTATACAATGGAAAAGCAAAGATTACACACACCCTGAATAATCAAACGGCTGGGTATAGATTGCACTTTTAAATTTTTGCCATATAAGTCTATTTTATATAAAAAAAAAAAAAAAGCTAGAAAAAGTGAAACAGTCCCCAGCTACTCAAGTGCTAAATACTTTCTTTTTTTTTTGCTTTGCTTTTGTAGCACTACACTAAGCATCTAAATTAACTTCTGTAAAAAACCTGCTGTCTTTTCCTGCTAAATACACATCTTTTCCAAAAGCTGAAATGAGAAAATGCATGTGGATAAAGAGACAGAGTAAGAAGAGAATCCCAAGGAGATCTTGACCCTGTAATCTTTGATATTGCAGCCCAGCATGTTAACATTAGGCCACTGCATCACATGGTGCAGAAGTGAGTTTAAAGGCCAGTGAACTCTACAGATTTTCCAGTCTTTCACAGTTACAGAGGCACCTCTATTAAATATATTTGTGTTGCTGACCTGTGGTACCTGAGCTACTCAGTGGAAATGCAGTGGGGGCAATAATTTTTGCTTGCCTTTACATTGAACAGACATCTATGCTGAAGGATGGACAAACTTTGAATTTTGTGACAAATAATTTCAAATGTACACCACTTTTCTGAGGAGAGCATCTCAAAACCTGGCTGAGAAGTCTCGGTTCTGTTTCTGTAGGCTGGTGAAAGAATGGCTTTGAGTAAGTGTAAGCGCCAACATTCAAATGAGAATCTTCATTTTATAACTCCGTGTCTTGGGGTGACTTTATGATGCTGTATCCCCATCGCCTGCCCTATGCCCAGAATCCTGTGCCTTTCTGGGTCTTTAAGGCAGACCTGGGAGAGAGAGGGAGGAAGGCAGTGGAATTCCTTCTGTGTTCAAAAACACAGATAACTCGCTTGTATCTCCTCAGCTCTCGGCTCTCTGCAGCAGGGAAGAGGGTTGCATTCTCTTGCTTTGTAGCTAACTTCTTGTTCGTAGCTGAAGCAAGGAGTTTCCTGGGACTTTGGCTTCTTCTTCTTCTCTTCTGGACTGTTCAGCAACACCAGAACATCACCGGGAGGCCTCGCACCCGGGCCTGGGGGGCCCAAGCCGCACCCCAGCTCTGGAGAGAGCAGAGCCATCATCTACAAAGAACTCCAAAACTACCCAGGTTTTCTTCACAGGGAGAGGTTTTATTATTAAAATTCATTCTCTTTTTTTTGGAGCCTGTGTGCCCCCTGCTTGTTAAATAAATAACTTTTTTTCTTCACTTTCCTCCGAGGAATTTTTTTCCCCGAACCTGGTGGGAAGGGGCAGCTGAAATCTGCTTTCTATCAGAGGATGTTTCCTCCAATTTGTCTCTAACCGGGACACTGTTTATCTCTGACTTTTTGCTCTCTGTAAATGGACAATGACTATGTTGGCAGCATTGCAAAATACAGCACCTCTGTATAAATCTATGTAAAGCACATGAATGCACTCCATTTTTCTCACAAGGATTATTTTAAAATATTTTGCATATTTAATCACCTCTATCTTTACAATAACATCAGCAATGTGCTACAAAGACACTTCAGGGAAGGGAAAGTAGATTGTTAATACTAGTGTATCACCTGCCATCTGGACACACTTAACACATGGTGAGATGTAAAGATTCAGCCATTTGTGGAATTTGATCCCAGAGCTCCCTTTCAATCAGGTAAAGTCCTGTCTAGGCAGGCACAGATGTTGTATGTACATAATGTAGTTCATTTAATTTATTGCCTACTTGTGTTAGAGTAATGCTGTGCTGGGATTAGTGCAGAGCCACAGTGCTCTGCTAGGTGAACTGGTGACATTCCAGTTCAAAGGAGAGGGATCCATGCCATCCCCAGTGCATGGCAGCGTGTCTGTAACAGCTTCAGCAAGGTGATATATTCCCACTGATTTAGATCATGGCCACAGGAATGCAGTGGAACAGTGATTTTGCTTATCATCTACCCATTGTGTGCATTGTGCTAAAAGATCTGCAGTAGTATCATCAGACTTTTCCACAAAATAAATGTAGCAATTCAGGTGATTCTTCCTGTGTAGTGCAGACCAGTGTTGATGTTTCCAGTTCTTTCTGCCCATATCCTGCCTGTGGGCCCAGGGTGCACACCCTTGTCCTTTAATAGCTTTAGCCTGTCCTGAACATGAAGATGGAATCCTGTGTAATACCACAGCTTTAACAGGTAGACAGTGGAAGAGTGCTGTAAAAAGTCCAAAGTTTAAGTACATTCTGAAGTCTTTTTTAGTGGAACAGTTGCTTTTATTTACATGAATAATTAAATTTATGGAGACAGCCATATTTAAAACATTGAAAGTCCTCTGCAAATTCAACACGTCCTCAAGTGTATTTACATGGGTCTTTTCCCTACTCAGAAACACCCAAATTCTTTATTGTTTTTTCTTTGAATAAAAATGTAACTCTTCTCCAAGTATGTTGCCTTTACAGATGTGTATTCTTGGAATACAGATTCGGTTAGCAAAACAACCAGTGACAAAGATTATAATGATACTGCCAGGCACCCTGACTGATCCGTAGATGTCCCTTTGTGGTCCTGCAGCATCTGTCACTGTTGAGCAGTGCCGTGTGTCTGTGTAGCTCTGTCCTGAGCCTGTGTATTCACTGTCAGCACGGTAACACCCCACTCTCATCTCACATGTGCAGGAAGATACCAGCGAGGAAAAGTGGAGGGATGTATTTTGGAAATGACAATGCTGACCATTAACCTCCAGCTGCAGGATTAGGATTGCACACCACGGGCAGTGGCATGAGAGCTGTGCTCATGCAGTAGTGACAGAGGAAAAGCAGGGAGGAAGCTCCCTGCCTCTGCAGGTGGAAGAGGGACAGTAGAACTGCAAAAGGCTGGCAGAGGTAGACCAGTCGGTTTCTCCTCTCCATTGGCAGATGGCACTAAAACATTTCAGTCAGTTCTGTCCACGCCCAATCTGGTTTTGTTCTAAGGGAGCTGAAATCCTCCCGAGCCCACCATCTGTCACCCCCCCTGCCATACGCATGAGGAGGTAGGCATGTACATCCTTCAGGGAAAGATGGTGGCATCCACTTCCAGAACAGGGCTGCTATTCACCACAACTGGGGATACTGAAATGTGCTAAAAATTCAGTGTTCCCCATCTACACATAGCATCTCTGCTGCACATCCTGTAGCTCAGGAAAGAGAGCTGTCTACTGCTTGGCCATTTCATTGATCCCCAAAGGCTGGATGTTGTCTGGAATATGCCACTCAAAAGTTGACATTTAAAGTGTAAATTTAGCATTTGTCAAAATTTGCAGTCTCTATGTGATATCTTCCCTAGGAATATATTACTTTTACAAAATTTTTACCTAATGCCAAAATACCCTTGGTTACCTCTAACAATAGCAAGCTTATCTTCCTTTCTATTTCTGAAGCTATAGAAGGCCCTCATGAGTCTCTGCACAATAGTAGCATTGCACCTCCTTATTTCCCTGCTGAAGATGACATTCCTTTTTCTTGCCTTTGTTACAGCATCAGGCTGCCTTTCATATATTAAAAGCTCTGCAAACAAGGCAAGTGGTAGAGAGTTTTGTGCATTACACATTAAGACGTAGATAAGGTCAATAGCAAATGAAACAAGAGTTTCAAAGGTGTAATGGGGAAGCACGTTTCAAATATTACTTGGAGTGATGCTGGCTGATTGACAGTCAGCCACCAGAAAAAAAAAATCATCTCTCAAACTCCTAGAAAATTAATGTATTTGTCCTTTCTCATACTTGTTTCAGATTTCATGGCTACCCATGCTGTCTTGCCCCACAGGACATTAAATAATAACAGTCTTCAGGCAGCAAAGAGAAGAACTAATTGTCATTATTCTTCTACTTCACCGCTGCTGCTGTAATTGGAAGTTATCTCCTTATAATTGCATCTGTAGTGAATAGTAATTATAATTCTTATCATTAGCTTTTTCTTTTAATTAGTTTTTTCCCCTTATAAAACAATATTTTGTACTAGTTCTTGTCTGACTTGAGGACACAAAGATGGTCACTCTATTGGCACTGTTGTCGCTGTGTTATTAATTGCAAAGGTGGATTTTGCACAGCTCACAGTAAACCTGTGACATGAGCAGTAAAATGGAGTCAGGGAACAGCTGGAGAACATGAGCTGTGAATAGGAGAGCAGAGCTTTCATTTTAATCCTTCCTTAGTCTGTACATAGAGTGCTGAACATAGAGGCTGAGTGTTACTACTGACTAGAGCTTTGAAATTAATTTAGATCAAACTGAATCACTTAAAAGAACCAAAAAAGCAAGCTTACCAGCTCTTACTCAAATCGAACAGATACGCTTTTTAAAAACCATATTTTTACATCAGCTTTTTGGCGTATTTAAGAATGGGAGCAAACATTTTATCAACAGGGTATAACCTATACAGAGTGAGCATGCTGAAAGAATTCCCGAGCTCTCTCTGGAATGCTTTGTCCCAGACGAGAGTGAAAGTCTTATCTCTTTTCCAATAGCTCCATTTTGTTACCAAAAAATGTTAATTTCATTTAAAAAATATCAATATTCTAGAATTATACAGCACGATGCAAAAGACAGGTTGACTATGAAGTTTTACGAGCTTCCCTTCCTTATACATCGTATAAGCATAAAGCTCTTATGAGTCTGCTCGCAAACAGAGAAAATGCTGATAGCTTTAGCAAATAATAAAACATATTTTGACTGCCAATTTTAAATTTAATTTGAGCTGTAAATATTCATTAAATACTATATTACTGTATGTTTGTGTGTTACCAGTATACTTTATAATGTTCATTTGCAGGTCTAAACAGCAGTGTAAGATTGGACTTGCAGCACCCAGTTGAGTGAATGCTGGTTATTTTGTAAATCAGTTTTCTGATCTAATTTTTAGACTAGGCAGTAGGAGTATCTGCAGCTGAAAACACACGGTGAAAGGGTCTGCAGTGAACAATAAGCTCCATAAGCACATTCCATATAGATTGTGATTGACAATACTTGCAGAATCCAGTCCCACTGTACTTCCTGCTATATTGTTGCTCAGACTAAAGCTACTATATGTGGGCTTTTCATCCTTTTTTTTAACCATCACTTTGAATCAGGTGTGCTAGAAATCTCTCCTTCTCCTCGTTTTCCAGCTTAGACTTAGTACTGTGCACATTCTTAAGACAGAAAATCCTAATTTTCATCTGACACATATCTTCTCCCAGCTCCAAAATTTGGCATTATAATTTGATCAAAACTTCATTTTATTAGCAGGGTGCACTATATATAGATAGAACATGTGTTTGACATTTCCATAGCAAAACACAGACCATGTGTGTAGAAAATTGCATTATGAGTCAACTTACCTGTTTATTTACTTCTGTTTTTTCCTTGAAAAAATAAAAGAATTGACAGATGCAGAAGTTTAATTAAGAGGAAGTTATTTTGGCTTCCTGTTCATAAAAGAGAAAAATATATGAGGCTACAAAACTTCTCTTGTCTTCCTTTGCTTTTAGAATTGGTGTGATTTAACCCTTATGTGAAAACTCTCTGTATCTCCAAACTCCTATTTATACATAGAGAGATAAGTTTCCACTTGTCGGATGAAATCTTGTGTGCCAAGATGCAGCCTTTAGGGAATTTTTAACAATGAGTTACAAAGCCCCAAGGAACAAGGATTTAGAACAGAAATGCTGACACAACCTTAACTAAAGTGGTGCAAAAAGGCAAGGATACAATATAATTAAAACAACAGAAGCCCTGTACTGCTGCCTGTCAGTATCTGAGCAGGTCTCCTTGACAAGTTCTCTGATTTTTAGCTTTACAGCTTTAACAGCATCAACTGGTTTTTTTGAGGGTGGTTTGTTGATTTGTTTTGTGGTTTTAGGTTGGTTTTTTTTTTTTTCTTTTAACAGATGTATTAGAAGAGTTTTATAAAACTGCAGCAGAAGGCAAAACAGCAGTGAAATGATTGAAGATGTGCATTTGAATCAGTTTGGTTTATAGGGATTACTTAGACTATATGAAAATCCATGAAGGTCATAATGACATTTATGTCATTCTAAAGCTGATGTGTACTACTTTTTATTCCCTTTGTACACTGAACAATAAACAATTTTAAATGTATTGTTGAATTAAAAAGTAGTTGTCTTCAGCTTTTAGTGCAAAACAAACTTCTAAGGAAACGTAATCAAAATTCACACTTTTTGGAGCTAAATAGCATTTTCAACAATGCTGCAATTTCACCAGAATTAAAATCAAATATCTACTCCAGCAAATTAGTTAATGTGTGGTTTCTGCAAGCAAACATTTAGGGAGGAGCTTTAAGCATTTTTTTAAAAAATGTTGAAGACTCCCTTTTGCTGTCATTACTGCCTGAAGCCTGAGAGTCAGAAAAAGAAGTATCTTCCATTCCATCCATGCCATCTACAAGCTTTCTCTTTAAAAGTATGACTTCTTAAAAATTAATTTGTTACAGGCAGATCTATATTAAAAATTCATAAATACATAAAAAACACTACATTATCATTTTCAGTAGGTATCTGATTTCTAATAGTCAAACACCTTGTCACGAGAGCTCCAAAATCAAATGCATTGTATTCCTAAATTACCAAAATAAGAGCACACTCAATTTTAGCAATCACATGATCCATGGGTTTAGTGTTCTGCTTTTAAACTTTCTGTCTCCTCCATCATTTTTCAGCTAGAAACAGAGGGGAGAAAATAAAGCCGAGATTCATAGATTTCCAACTCAAAGAACAGTGAAAGTATACAATTAGTGCATTGAAAGCACCTTATTAACTGAGCGTGTTTCACAAAGCATTTTGTCATATGTGTTAATTTATGCTTACATGCTCTTCTGATTCCGTCTAACTAGTTATTTTATATAAACAGATTCCTTTTCATATTTTTTAATCATAGATACATTTTAATAGATAGAGTTTGCTCTAATTCCTTAATCCTCATTCTTTAAATAAGTGGAAGTTAAGGTTTACAGCTCTTGCTTAACCAACGGCCTCCGTGCTGTGTGCCTGTGGCCAGCACTGACCAGCAGCCTTGCAAAAGTACAGCTTGGCAGACATCCAAATATCCAAATAGCCAAATAATTCTGATTTGAAATATTCAATATTTCAAAATGAAGCATATTTGAAATGTGCTTCGTTTCAAATATTACAATAGCACCAGTTGAATCTGAAGGTCCAAATAAATATAAACCTGTTGCATGGTTTGGTAATGTGAAAACTGCATCTTTTGACCCTTATTGCTTTGTGTTGTCCTTGCAGATCCAGAGCAATATTTGGCTCAAAGGACTGGTCGTGGCTACCAGAGGAACAAGGTGTAGGTGACACAAAATACCAGTTTTGATTTACCCTCACCTGTTTAACTCAAATGTAAAGCTATGCCTACAAAATAGCTCCTTTCCTGGGCAAGGGAGAGAAAAAAGTAGTAACTCCCATATCAAAATGACTGAAAATCAAGACAAAGTTAGTAAAGGGAATCGTATTGCTCATGCTGTTTGCCTTAATACTAATAAAATCATTCTGGTGGTTTTCCCAGCAATTGGGACTCTTTTCTAAAACACATTCCTAAATGCATATGTAAAAGAAGCACACACAGCATGGAATATATTTATTAAACATCTTTTAACTTCAAAGCTTTTGATTTTTACATAATTTCACCAGCAGAAGAAATTTTTTTCAAAACAACCCTCTGAACAGTGTTTGGGTGTCTTAAAATACAGCAGTTGGAGTGGATCAGCAGTTGGTAAAATTAATCTAAAGTAACTATTTATTCAGTGTGGCTCCAATGTAATCCTGCAGCTTTAAAGAATTTCAAAACCTCACAATATATAATTATATCCTGAAGATATTAATGAGTATGGGGGAAAATGTTATCAATAAAATTCCTAACCCACAGATGGTGTAGCTGGAATGGGGATCAATTGGCAGAGGTCAAATCTCACTTGTAAATTGTGTCCTAGATTACATAAGGAATCACTAGACATTTGAAAACTAGACAGATTTCCAGGATTCAAGAGTTCATATTCCTATTTTAGGCTTTATGGGAGCCTATTATACACAAACAAAATGATACATGGCCAGGTACTTTTATTAAAGTCATAAAGAGCATTCCTAAGGAGGTTTTGACATTTTTCAGATATTTTGTTTACCCTGGAGAATTTTACTAGTTAATCCACGTGTTGCTGCTAGAATAACACCCTTTTAAACACTCGTACTGCAGTATATCAGCATTTTTCTCTCTCTTGGCTCAAAGCTTTTCCTGGGACTCAAAAAAAAAATAAACCTGCAAAGCAAATGTGGAACCTTGTTTGCAGCAAATATATTGATTTAAACCTACATGCCAGGTTACATGGAAATTTCTGCTGTGAAATAGGAGTCCACATCAAATTTGGAACATGTCAGAGTATGGACTGATGTTAAGACTGATGTTAAGACTGATGTATCATAGAATGGATTGGTCCCAGAATACTGACACTCTTGAAACAGAATAAGATACTCAGACTGTGATTTTTGCCTTCACACCATGGCATTATGTTGTGGAGCAGCATTAATGACCATAAAAGTTTTGAAATTAAAAGCAACTTTTTTTTCCGTATCTGAGTGATCAAATTCAATGGAACGTTGTGTGTGAGACAGCCCAATATATCCATATACTAGATATATTCTCTTCCCAAAAGAGATTTTAGAAGAATTCATTACCTGGGCAGTGTTCATACAATGGAGACAAAAATTCATTTTGGTAAGGGTTAGATATTTTTAACTAACACAACAGGGTTTGTATTATCTACCATTGCTGTCCAAGTTTTCTGGATATATCCTGAAGTGTTCACTTTCCTGGCACTAAAATATCTAGGGATTTGTGTGCTTCTCAAAGCAAAAATCTGATTATCTATGCATTTTTCCAGCATGGCTGGATAAATGTTCTCAAATCTTTGACAGGTTTCATGAATTAAGAAGGTGGAATGGGAGTCAAGGTAGGGCAGGAGGAAGATCTGGGGATGATGGAATCCAATAGATGATGACACTCAGCAAAGGAGATGGGTTTTCCAAGGAAATAGAAACAAAATCAAGTACTTCTACTGCACTGCACTTCTGAAGATAAGGACCTATTTGTTATAAATAGAAAGTGCTTCCATGGCACCACGGTGGCTCAGAAAGTGCAGCCACTAAACTACACAGAAAGCTTTTCTCTTATTTGAGAAAAACAGAGCAGGCTGTAAGGCACACATCTGAATAGCCTAGTGCTTAATAGCAAAGTAGAACTGAAAATGGTAAAGATGGGAGAAAATTATGAGAAATTACTGAAGATTTTTCTATGTGTACATTGGAACAGATTAAGGTATGCTTTCAGGGGCAGGGAAAACTGGAACACTTTTGTTATCAGTCCTCTTTGTTTTGTTGTATTCTTCTTTGCACATATGTTGATAGTCTTTCACTGAATTTTTGGTTCATAATACTTGTGTTACCATGATAGCTTAAACTGGCTTCAGAGGAGTTTGTATTTGTATGAGGTCATTGACCAAGGACAGGAAAAAACAATTAAAGGAATGAATAAAAGGAGAAAAAAAAATACTCTGAGAGCTTTGGAAGAGCTGTTACATTTCATAAAGATAAAAAAAATTCCCTCAATAAGCATTTGCCAAATGATCTTAAATTATTGTAATGTACTGAGCAAATAGTGTGCCAAGATACTGTACATGTATTGCTGGATAAATCAGGTGCATTTAAAATCCCTAAGTATAATGAACCTCGTTTTTTATCATAAATGCTTTAGTCCTCATCTGCCCACTGTGACTGGTAAGGGATTCCCAAAGAGTCAAACAGGAAATGTTTCATTTCTATTGCACAAAGAGCAGGTGAGGCACAGCTATTTCAGGTGGGATATTCTGTGCTGCTGCCTGAAGATATTATGGTGTTAATGCATCTTCTTGAGGCAACTGGCTGGAATAGATTAATTCACCTATTGAAAACTCTGTCAAAGGCGTTGTTTTATATATTCTCACCAAAAAAAAAAAAAAACCAACCTCAAACAAAATACCCCAAGGTATCTTACAACTGTGCACTTCAGAGGCATTTACAACCTAAAAAGAAATGATGAGACTATTTTCTGTTTTAAATGCACTGGGATGATTGCAATTCAGCATAACTTGGTGTTATCCCACAGTTTCTTAGGTTTTCTCCTGAGAATTAAATACAGGATTACTCAAGGCCTTTACAGGGTCCCCCAAGGGGTAAATGTGTTGACACTGGTGTGACACGCAGCCCCCAAAGTGGGGCAATGGCAGTGCTCTCCCCACTGCCAGCAGCCAGTACAAAATAATACCTCAGTAAATAGAAAACTCTGACATTTAGTCCCAAAGAAATACAATTTGGATCTCTTTTGTCTTTGTGAACCATGCTGACTCAAATGTCATTGAACAACTGGGTGTATGTGGCAATAGCCTGTAATTGTTTTGACTCTTACATGAATGGACACAAAGGAATTCTCAGATTTCCTCAGGGTGAAGTATCTGCCAGGCACCATCAAGGTGGATATAATTATGGGAATTATCATAAAAATATTTTTCAGATTGAACAATTAGGCCAACATGATGATCAAGTTTTTCATGATCATCAATAATGCAAAGTAATCAGCGTGATGTTTTGTTTTATCACCTGGTAATTTTAAAAAGATCCCATTATCATGGAAGTGACCTATAAAAACAAAAGAAATTAAACCTATAGAATTTCATAGAATTTTATTGAATTTTAACTGCATCACATTAAAAAAAAATTATTCAAAGGGTTCAGAATTGAATGGAAAATATTAGTCTCTTACAGTGTTTTTGAGTAACCTGCCAAATCTGGGGGTTACAATGAAAAGGTTGTTGGAAAATTCTTTTGAAAGGATTTATGTTCTCTGATGAAGTATAAACTTTGTCTTTAAATTAATGTATTTCTGTTATGAAACCCTAAAGATGCAGAAAGAAGACAAGTGTTTTGGTTGTAAGTAGGTCTGGTTCACATTGCTTTGTAGCAGTTTGGACACACAAGGTGATCCTGATCCACCTGACTCCAACAGCTTTTTGTGTTCCTTACTGCAGGGGTTCCAATTTATTTTTCCACTTAAGTCGATACGAAGTCAGAAACCCAAATGTTTCACTGGGTATAAATGACAGTGGCTGTCAGAATGGGCTCTCACCATTACAAGTAAGAGTAAATCCAAGCAGTCCCAAGGACGTCATAATTTATGCTGGTGACATTTACCTTAGGTGGCTGGGGATTATGAGATACCAAAAAGTCACGTTTTCCCCCAGTTTATATCACGTTAATCATAGTTTAGCTAAACATAAAGATCCAGCTTCAGGTTCAGTTGCATGTTGTATCAGCTACCAGACATAAACTCAAAATCAGTTGCCATGGCTTCAAGCATTCCCTGATTCATCTGTGTTCAAATACTCAGATTCAAGGAAAGGGCTTTTTTAGAAATCAATTACATCTTATTTATAAAACAGTCAGCAATGTGGAAAGTCAGATTTAAAATAATTTCAAACTTCCTGGCAGTAAATAAAAGCTTAAGTCCAGCAAATCATTAGTTTATCTTCAAATTTAATAACTGTATCCAACATTGCATAAGTGGCTTAAGGGCATTAGGGTTCTGAGTGTCTGTAAACTACATTGTTGGGACTTGTTTTTAAATATTTATAAGTCTACTATTAAGAACAAATCATTTTCTCAATCTATTTCACCAACAGAAATTATTTATAAGTATATCATTAATTATTTATATTTTCCTGGTATTATATTTACATTAATAATTAAATGCATCTAATTATTAAATCGTATAAATAAGATTTCGTTTCATTGATGAGTTGAAGTGCAAACAGCAGTTCCATCACTGACTGTAAACATTTGAAATTAGACACTCTTCAGTACCAAGCCCTCATACTTGCTAGAAGTCAGGACAGCAACTTGCTGAGGAAACTTCTCCCTCAGTGTCCGTGGTACATCATTACTGCACCCGTGACAGGTTTTGGGTTCTCCCAGCCAGAATGAGTTTTGTCCACTGTGCCGGTAAAAGCACAATAAAGGAAACTCTCACACCTGCTAGGTTCAGCAAAAAGGAGGGAAAAGAGAAGCTTTATTTACATTTAACATACTTTATGGGATTCTCAACTCCACCAGGGATTGGAGGACATGTCACTTCCTCCTCAATCCCACTGGAGAAAAAGGATGCTCATCAAACTTTCTCTTATCACAAAAGGAATGAAAAACAGAAAAGATGGTTAAATAAACATTGGCCATTATTTACATGAAAGTGTGTGAAAATTCTTTGACTCCAAGGTTTTAACAGAGGGCTTAGCAAAAAACAGGACAACTGTCCACCTCTCACACTTATTACAGGTAGCCACTGTCCCTACACTGACCACCAATTCCCTCTGTGCTGCCTAATGACCATCACCCTTTATAGGGTAGGTAAGATCTCATTCACACTCTAGGGACCTCAGCCATCTTCTCATTAAAATTTGCAGTGTTCCACAACTCACCGAAATGTGTAACACTGCACCTGAGTCCCAGGAGTTATAGCCCATCTCAGGGGACACTGATTTCTGCAGTGCCCAAAACGTCCATTTGTGCCAGTCCCAGCAGGATTGGCAGCAGCATTTCCAAGCCACAGAAGGGTGAGGTTTGTGCTCTCTGCTTCACACGATGACACATTAAACAAGTGGCTCATTTCTCTCATTTTTGTCTTGTACAAAATATAATTACATGATGAGTAAAACGTAACCTGTTTCAGCCCCTGATTATGACAAAGTTAGTCTAGGTTCCAAAGCCTATCATTAGTCTATGTGAAGTCTTCTGGTGATTACAGTTCTTGAGCATAAACCTTCAGCTGACACAGTCCCGCTGCTATTTCTGGTCTTTCCATTACCAGGGATTACTCACTTCTAGTGATAATGTGCAGTGGCCCATATGTGCAACTTTTGTGGCAGACAGACACAAAATCTTTGCATCTTTTGAATATGTGGAATGGCTATTTTCTGGCATTATTTGCTGGCATTGGAAGCAAATCAGCCTTTTGAACTTGGCACCTGAAGAACTCAGGTCTGGAGTAATGAAATCTGGTTTTAAAGATTTTTCATCTTTTACATATTCAGATGGAATCAAAGCTAGTGTATATAGTTCTTCTGGAAGCACTCGTAAGAGCTCTTTTCAACTTTTCTTTTCTTTATGAAGTGCCCTTGGGTATAGCCTAATTAATCATAGGCTAAAACTTCCTAGTAAATTACAAATAGTGTAGATTTTCCAAATGGTATTTTCTGTTGTTCATAGCAAGTAAGCATCTGTTATAAATAGCTGCCCATAGTTGAAAGCAGACATAAAATGTTCATAAATGTTTATTATAGCACTCCATGTTTTCAGTACCAGCTTGATATTTTCTTGTCAGGTCTTTATTTCTTAATGTAATCCTGAAATCTTCAGTTGCCTGCTTTCATCATGGTTTCTTTATTCTTTTAACCTATTTCCAGCCATGCTGGTTTATTGCAAAATAAAAATAAAAATAATGTCAATGGTTTCCCACACAAATGGACCCAAGGGAACACTTTAGGACAATTTGAACTACAATGAGAAAGAGCTGAGCTGATGCTAATTTATATGAACTTCTAATTTGAGGATAATACTAGAAGTGAATCATAATCTTCAAGGTGAAGAAGTACATTAGCTTCCTAATTAAGCTGCCTTTACCTCACCAGTCAAAGTGACATTAATTAGTTGACATGCCTGTTTATCATTGTTTCCAATGCTACACAATCTGAATATTTATTTACAAGAGATGATGCACTGGCAGGGTATTCAAACAATGAAGAACATTCCATTGGGTTAAGAAGAAACCTAAGAAAGCTTCTCTATGTGTCTTACATTAGCATAGATTTCAAAAGCCATCCAGAGCCCTATATAAACAAGCAGGCAGCAAGTCTTGCCAGTTTTCTGTAGCAATGCATCTGCAGTGACCCTTGCTAAGCTCATTTATAACTAACTCAGATGCATCTGCATGAGCTGTAAGTGCTACATGAATTTGAAATATATACCTGATAGCCAAGCTCTGTGAGACAGTCTCATAATAATCTACATGCTTACTTGTTGATTATGGGCCTGCTAGGTATAAATAAAAGCATTAGGTTTTGGACTTTTTAGAATAAAGTTATAGAATCACAGAATGGTTTGGGCTGGAAGGGACCTTAACAATGACTTAATTCCAGCCCCTGCCATGGCCAGGGCCACCTTCCCATAGACCAGGTTTCTCCAAGCCCCGTCCAACCTGGCCTTGGACACTTCCAGGGATGGGGCAGCCACAGCTTCTCTGGGCAGCCTGTGCCAGGGCCTCTCCACCCTCACAGGGAAGAACGTTTTTCCTAATATCTAAGCTAATCCTACTCTCAATTTGAAGCCCTTCCCCCTTGCCCACTACACGCCCTTGTAACAAGTCCCTCTCCATCCTTCTTGGAAGTCCTTTGCTTTAGGCATGTGATTGTTCAATGCCCCTTTACATTCACCCCAGTCTTGCTTCACTGTCAGTGTTTGGATCTGTCAAATGCTAAGGCCACAAACATGAGTATAAAATATTTTAAAGCTGAGCACAAAGGCAGAAATAGCAGCAACAGATCGGAAACTCTGCTCTCTTGTCAATAGAGATTTTGCTTCTCTGAACTCTCATCCAATTTTCAAGTAATTTAAATTTAATGCTCTTTAGGATGATTAGGCAGGAATCTTAATCATAAGGCTGATTGACCTATATGTCTGAAAGGCTGAAAAATGGCACCTTACACAAATTTCTTCTGATTACAATTCATGGTGGAACCAGTTATTTGGAAATGGAGTTCTGCAGACTCTGGACACAAGGGTTTCAACAAGTGGTTTTCAAAGTTCATTGAAGCACTAGAGGCAACTTATGTCATCTTAAAGGAGTGTGCAGTACTGCCAAGCTTTACTTAGCTGTCAGAACACTTGTAGGGTTTCTAAGCTTTTTTTATAACCAAGGTGGGTGAGGCGGGGGGGGGGCCTCAGGTTCTTTTTGGTGGTTATTTTATTGTTTGTTTGTTTATTCTGGTTTTGGCGTTTTGTGGTTTTTTGGGGAAACTGATGGAGTATCATTTTAAACTGCAAATATCCTGAGGGTGGCATTGGATCCTGATCGAGCCTATGCTTGAGGATAATAAGATAAGATAAAATTAATTTTTCGTACGATTTTAATGGTAAAATATTGTGTATTTTATCAATAATAAAGATTTGTCAATAATAAACATATATGTGAAAAGAGAAAAATATTTCTAAATTCTAGCCAAAAGGGAAGTACACTTCCCTTCCTGGAAGGAAACACTTCCAGATAGTGTAGAGTGTGAAGTGTGATATAATAGAACTATGGAACTTGTGACCTTTTTCTTTGTGTGTTCCATGTGCTGGTATCCTTGAGACAGGAATGCTGAAACTCTCAGGTGTCGTTTGTTGATTGTTGCAGGTACTGAATTGATATTGACACTAATTAAATCTGTGCTTGAAGGGTTCAACTTGGAGACTTAACATGGCTAGAAAGAGATGCTGAAGGGATGCACTAACATGCCTAGAGATACTAAGAAATCTCATAAGTAATTAATTTATAAACCTTTCTTTGCTCAGGATTAAACTGGTCACTAGAATTGTTTCCCAGAAGAAAATTTTCCCCATGTCAAATTGGATTTGGGGTGGCTAAGAAATAAAGTTTGCCTTTTTCTGTAGCTAGGGAGCAATTACAGGGATAACCTGCATGTTTTTCCCTTAACAAGTTCTCATCTGTTGTAAGGACAAGGAAATCTATTACTGTCTTTAATAGCACTTTTTTCTACGTTGGTGCCATAGGATCACAAGCCTGCTGTAGAACACTGCACGTGCTGTGCCATGGGATGTATGGGATGAGGGCTGGCGGCTCATTCTTGTCAAATCATCTTTTCCTGGGTGGCTAAGTCCAGTGGACCCCTTTCCATCCAGTTTTTTCTGTGCTCCAGTATCCATGTCTGTAAGAAAGCCCCAATTGCAAATTCTCCACAGTTTTTAGATTCAGAGATCCACTGTTAATGTAAGTACTATAAGGAATGTGCTGATGATATTCCTGTATGCAGTATCCTGACTTTGTGGGGTTTTTTTCTTTTATACTGATAGATATCCAGTTCCAGAGGGGGAAAAATTGTCTTTTTTCCATATTTTTTTGGTTCCTACTAAATATTAAGCAAATACAGTCATCCAAATAATGGCAAGAGTTCTGTGAGTGGTAATAGCTGCTTTAGATCCCTTTCTTTTATATACTAAGTTATAGTTGCTTCTCTCACAAACATTATTTTTCATTTATCAAGTCATTTTCCTATGCCACTGTATCATTGAGACAAAATAGCATTAAATATTCTGTAAGTCTTCTCACCATTCTTTTTTACTACAATTAATTAATTTGTATCATTAGAAAACTTCAGCTCTTCCCCAGGTTGTCTATCAACACACTGAACAGCACAATCCCCAGCATAGTTCTCTGAAGGGTTTGCCTGTAAAAACTGGCTATTTATTACCTAAATAATACCTTCAGGGTATTCTATCTGCTTACAAATTGATGCAATAGCTTTATTTTGTATACCAGAAAATCATAGAATGTTAAGGGATTGGAGTGGACCTTTGAGATCATCTAGTCCCAAGCCCTCCTGCCATAGGCAGGGACATCTCCCACTAGACCAGGCTGGTCCAAACCCTGCCCAGCCTGGCCTCGAACCCTGCCAGGGCTTGGGCACGTAATTTTACATATTAAAACATGGGGTCTGCCTAGAAAAGTTAACAGGTGAATAATGGACTTCCTTTGTCCAATGACAACAATGAATGAAAATTTGCAATGCATGAGTGGGCAGGTGAAACTTTCAATTTTAAGGTGGAAAGACAATCTTTCAGTTCATTTTTACCCTTGGTAGCCTGGCGCAGTCCCTGGGAGGGGGCCATGGCAGAGTAGCACGTGAGCACTGGAGTGTTACAGGGCAGGCAGGATGTTCTCATCCATAGGCAGGGCTCTGGGCAGTTCCCTGAATCCCTTCTGCATTCCTTCAGGCTCATAGGGCATTCCCAGTGGGAAAAATAGTAAAAAAATCACCAAGCTGTTTGGCATACTCTGTGCTTTTTCTGTGAGCTGATAAGATGCTCCCTG
The DNA here is from genome assembly GCA_013397175.1 of Platysteira castanea. Classification (NCBI taxonomy): domain Eukaryota; kingdom Metazoa; phylum Chordata; class Aves; order Passeriformes; genus Platysteira; species Platysteira castanea. Next base: position 90,033 of record VYXC01000718.1, read on the forward strand.
GCTTCGATATATCAAAAGCCCAGTCTCACTGAGATTCAGAGTGCTTGGCCCCAGAGACATGAGCTCCACTTTGTCATTTTCATTCCAGACTTGCACCTGGAGGACAATTTCTCAAAATCATGCAATCTGTAAGGTTAATCTAGTTGTATCTGTATGTATATTTCACATGATAAAGCACCTGTGATTTCCTTGTAATCCCAAAGTTACCCAGCTCTTTTAAACAATTGAAATCAGTCTTTAAAATTAAAAGCAGATATGACACAAGACCACATAAAATGACCCAGGAGTCAGTGTGTTTCCCACTGACAGTTTCAGTGTTTGTGAGCTCAGGTGAAAGGAGGAAGCACAAGCCTTTCAGTGTCCCAAAACAGCTCCTGGTATCCCCCTCACCCTGCTCCCCGGCAGGGGAGCCCAGTCGCTGCTCTCACCCCAAACCCAAAGTCTGTGGCTGCTCAGGGACCAGCCAGGAGCCACTGCTCCACACAGCTTCTGGTGTGACAGGTTTCACTGGGTCCAGGTTTAGTGCCTCTGTGTCAACAACATCTCCTGCCTCCCTGCTTTCACAGAAGTAGAGTAAAAGGATTCACCCAATACCACATCCCCTGCCCCGCCTCCTCCCTCCATCTCCAAAAGACCATTCTAAGCCTGGCCTGCCTTAGCATGAAAATACATTTATTTTTCATATTGTATTAGGGGCCTTCATCACAGACAATATTCCAGCTGTATTCGCTGCCCAGGGGTCAGACACGAAGCTCACTCACGGGTGAGAAGGCAGGGGCCAGCAGGCACATGCAGACAGATGCACCGTGAAACAGTAAAACAACAGTCACCCACATCATAAACAGTGACTGTATTTTTTTTAATGAGACCTACTAAAACCTGCAAACCAACTGATTCTTGGGTCTGTGCCTTGTTCCCCCTTATTTACTAACACAGGGGTTCCAGCAAGTGTGGGAGCCAAAAATCTGATTTTTTTGCTGTTGACAATAACAACATCCATCTTGCCAAGATTTTTACCACATCAAAAATATATTTTAAAAATTGGGACTGTACAATTCAACTTTTAATCTGTTAGTTTATGTTTGCATACACTTTCTTTACTACCGTAGGGAAAAAGATTTACTTCACTGGAGGACTGAAAACGTGTTTCTGTGAAATCCAACTGCATGTAAATGAGAAAACAGCTCCTCAGGAACTTCATCCTCTCATGTGGTTAAGCAGGTGTGGAAGTTTTCCAAAAATGTTTTACAGGCAGTGCTGTAAATTCAGAATAGAAATGGAAAATAATTTCCATTTCATTTTCATGGGGGAAAAGAAGAAAAAGTTTTCTTTGAATATTCCTAATATTATCAACAGTTTTCAATACTTTCTCCATTTAGGAGGAAATGCAGTCAGGCACAGGCTGCAAAGAGTTGGTTACTTCGCCGTGAAGAGCACAGGGGAGCCCTGGCTGTGTCAGACCCACAGGTTAAAGTGAAGGCAGTGACAACAGTGAACGTTGTCTGTGTTTGGGCAGGGGCTCAACAAGGACCCCAGCCAGCCCCTCTCAGGTGTAAGATAACACTCACAAGAGGAGTGACCACAGCTTTTGTCTGCAGAATCACTCGTTGTGCTGCACCAGGGCTCAATCTCCCCCTGAAGAGCCCATGCCTGGCCCTACAGCCTGTTCCTCTAACAATGGCAGGGGGCAAGGCCTGACAAACAGTTCAGTAACTCGTGGTGTAAAATGAGTTATCCCCTCTTCTGTGGCTTTACAACCAAAATCTCTTTAGTCAAAAGGTACTGGCATTGAGCACTTAGAATATTCTGTCACCACGTTTGACCTGAGTTTCCCAGTTTGAAATCAGTGTTTCCTGGAGAGCAGCTACTTCTTTAGATGAAACAGATTTAAAACAATAAATACCAGTGCATAAATTGCCTTATCTACATCTGACATTCCTGTCACTTCTCTACCTAGACATGATTTAACCTTGCCATCATCTGTTCTCTTGAGGAGGAAATTACAGTCCATTCCTCCTTTGATCTGTCAGCTTGGAGCAGCTGGCAGCTTGTCAGCACCCCTTCTGCAGATGGACATTTTACTGCTGAGAGGCAATACCCCAGCAATCTGTACGTACTCAGCCTTGACAAAATGACTTCATAATCAGTAGCCAAGGAGTTCCTTTTCCCAGTGCTGCTCTGCCTGCGCATTTTTGCAGATTCATAGTTCACCCGCCTTCCCTTAATGCAGGATCTCTTAAGCAATCCTCCCCACTATAAAGTATCTGTAAGTGGTGGATGAGCTGCAAACAAAGATCAGGAAAATCAAGGTGACATCCTGTCCTATGCTGCTAAGGAAGTGGGAGTCTTAATAAAACAAGAATGTAGGTGCTGTATGCAAATCTTGATGAAATTTGTGATTTAAAATCACAACATTTTTTTAAATGTGAGTTTCCAAGTCTCATTAACTTTGAAAAAGAGGATTCATATTCTATTTAACTAGACTTCACATTGAGCCACTTTTCATTTACAGTATATTCCTAAAGGTAGAAGCAGCAGGGAGATGAAATTACTTCATTCACTGGAATTACAGCTTCTTTTATATAAAACGTTAATCATTTTATATATGACAACCTTATGCTTAATGTTGCTAGAATACTCCTCATAAAACATTATTTTGTGAGTGCATAGACTCCCCTACTGAGCACATAACAGCTTTCAGTGGATGTGCTAATCCAGTTTGAATATATGTAGTATTTAATCTTCATTAAGATGCTGAAGTCTATACAGTGTTAATTATTCATTTTGCATGTTCCTTGCACTTTATTGTAATTCATAATTTTCTTAATGAAAATGTAGTTTCTAATTATAACTGTAAAATTTGGATGAAACCTGCCTGGTAAGAATAAGCAGAATTTATTTCTAGTTTTTCTAAGATTTTAGTATAGGATGAGAATGGGAAATTCATGGAATTGGGGACAAAAGGGTGTTGAATGAACAACATTCAACCGTTTTCAACCAAGCAACACTGCCCCATCCCTCAGCACAACCCACGGGGCTGCAGGGATCAGCAAGGACCCTTCTACTGACATTTGCTACATGGGGAATCTCAGAGCCTGAGAGCACAGGGTGAATTTTAATCCAGCATTCTTGCCTCCTTTTCATCAGCACCAGAATGTGGTAAGATTCTGCAGGCAGTGTTGTGCATATTTCTTTGAAAATATTTCCAACAGGATAAGATTGCCACACTACACACACAAAATAAATACTAAGTAGAATCAAAAGAAGCCATTACAGTTTCAGCATCCTTAAACAAAATGTATTAAAACAGATGAAAAAAATTTTGCAGGGAAATAGAAGAAAATGGGTACTGAGGGTCACTTTGAACAGAGATTAGGAGCAGAAAGCATGTCTTTTTTCTAATATGGCAGGAAACAATTAACTTACAGTAACAATTTTAAACTGCTGCTGATTTTGATACAGAATAGTTTTTAAACTACAGCTAAGTGCCAAGTTACAAATGTTCAACATGCTGAAATGACAGACAGTGCATTTAATTGACTATTTATATGACACAGCAGAGTAGTATATTCTAGCTTCTGTGGGGTTTGTTTCATTTTGAATAAATGTATTTGGCAAAGTACTCAAAAATGACCAGAGGGAGCACAGTATCAGAGATGTGTACATTAGTAGGCAAATCATAGATGTGTGCCCTCTTTTCCTTTTCATTCTTTCTGGAGTTCTGGAGAAATAAACTCAGAAATACTTACTTAGGGTTCATATTAGCACCCAGGGAAGAGTAAAACATATATGGTCTCATAAAGGAAACCTCTGTGTCTTGGCAAGTGTGTTGCAATCCTTTGCCATGCCAGATTTAAACAAACTTTTGATGAAAGCTACTTGTGAAGCCACCAGGGAGGAAATCACATCTTTTTAGCCTGAAAGATATATTGGCAAATATGAACTGCCACATGAGATTTGATATGAGCTGCAACTGCAGCCCCTCATGTCTCTGGAATGTCATAGCTCAGTAGCTACACACCTTTGGTCAGAAGCTCTGTGGCAGATCCCAGATGACTCAAGGAATATATCCTTTCTCATTAGTTATGTAGGCATGAAATGACCTTTAGAATAATAAAAATTCTAATTGGAAAAAAAAAATCTATGACTTGGGATATATTTTCCCCACCTAGAATTTGACACTTCAGCTTTAGCTCTCAGATAGAGCTAGTCATGATCCAAATCCCTAAGTGGGCAAAATAACCTTGTTTATCAAGTTGCCTTTTCTGCCCTGCTCACCTGGGACTTGCTGAGCCAACCAACCCTTGGTCACTTACTGCCAGTCTGCAAGGGTGAGCTACGTATAAAAGGCAGCAGGAGAGGCTGAGCAGAGACAGGAGTGTGGGAAATAGGCAAGTGGATTTGTCATTTTCCTGAGTGGCAATTACAAGCCTCAGCCTGCCAGACTATCCCTTTTGTTGGGATTCATTTTTCCATGAGATCTCTGCTGCATTGATCTAAAATTGGCTGGAACCTTATCACCTCTGTGTTGTTTTATCAGCGGGAGATCATTACCCAAGGTTCTTTAACCTCTGTGTTGAGACACAGGTGTGGTGTCTCCACCCCCTATAGCCATTCTCCATTGCAGTTTTACACATTTGAAAGGTGGTGCCTCACGAGATTTCACACACCCAGGTGTAATATCTTGCAGAGATGATATATTAGTTCTTTGCTCAGTTGTGTCTTGTTTATTTCAAAGGACTTCCATAAGAGGAAAGGAAGGTAACCTGTATTAACAGGATGTATGGCCGATGTGGCTGGAATATGTAATTTTAAAATCTCTTTTCATTGTGGTATTAATGGTTAATATTCTTCATTTTGGAGGCTTTTGAAAAATATTGTCATTCCTTTGGTGCTGCAGATTTTCATAAAGCTGTTGTGACATTTAAGAAATTAGCTGTGAATAAATCAAGGATCCTCTGTGGAAGTGCAGAGCAATTGAGACTGTAGTTGTCATAAGCAAATAGCAATCACTGACGTTATTGCTTGGACTAGCTGATTTCGTGGAGATTTTTGGCTTATGTGTTATATCTGAAGTATTCTGAGCACTGAGTGCTTTTTAAAGTTAATATAAGAGCTCAGAATAAGAGTTTTAATACATTTCAGTTTTTCTGTGTTCTAGAACTTTTTTTGTCTTAAGAGAGTTTGCAGTCCAAGTACACAATCACTCAAAAGAATCTATTGTAGCAGAGGAATTCTCTCTCCAGTTTGAAACCACTGGTATTTAGAGAGAGGAGCAATGCTTGTTACAGTCCAATTTACTGACAAGGAGGTGCAACCTAGACAAAAGGGTGTTTTTCACTAATTTTCATCTTAATGAAAGTTTTGAAATCTTTTTATATGTCTTCCTTAGAACATAGCATTACTATGCTACAATTCCCACAACTGCTTAAGAGACAAATTTAAAACGCATTTTAAAAGTTTCTTTAACTAAACGATTTTGTTTCTTCTTTAAAATTTGTCATTTGTGTATACCCTTTTCAAAGACATCTCCAATTTGCTTTCAAACAGGAATTTTTCTCCTGGCTGTCTAGCACAGCCTCACTGCAGTGACCTGACTGTGGTTCACTGAAAAATTACAGTGTCCTATATGAGAAACAACTAAGTCCCAAATCCCCCAAAAGGATTTATTTTTACATCATATTCAAGTGATCTATCATCTGAGACTAGCATTAGCTAAGCTGCTATTGTTTTGCTTAGAGTCGCACTTGATATTTTAGTCTTTAAAAAGCTATAAACTAAAGCTCAAATGTTTAAAACACAGTGGTAATAAACAAAATATGAGATCTACAGAAACTGAGGGTGTTTATGCCAAAAAGTTTCATGATCCTCAAGGAAGAAGTATTTCCTTAATTAAGCTTTTTAAAGTATATAAAAATATTTCTTCATTGAAAAATACACGCCTTTGTCCTGCTAAGAAATTAAATATGTAAGAACTATACTGAAATTATGTTGAGATAAACAACTGAAAGCAAAGATTGCACGATGAAGCTTCTGCAGTCTGTGCTGTTTTGTTTCAACAAGTACATTTTACTTCTATGAAGTCCATTGGTTTAAAAATACACAAAATATTTGAGAAAGGATTGTGATGTATTTCAGTTGCTTTCTGTTAACTTTCATCTTTCTACTTGTATTTAATCTTTAATGCTGAATGATTGATTGACACTGGAATTCTACATTAAAATCCTGCATTCCTCGGAGGTATTGGTCCAGCTGTAATTTGGAGCTGTCCCAGGAGAGGCAGTTCAATATCACTATCTACTGGAATCCTGAAATAACCTGATAATGTCTGCTTTGTGGCATGGTGTGTGCAGTGCAGCATCATGCTGCTACCCAGATACTTGAGGTTTTTCTGTATGGATTTGAAATCCACCCTGTCTGAGAAAAGATGCAATGCAGAAGTGATGTGCTCATTATCTTAGAAGGGCAGTGCTGCAGAGGGGTGTGTGTTGCCCTGGTTTTTGCTAAAGCCTTCTGTTTTTAACCTTGGAGTCAGATTCTTTCACACAGTTCATGTACATAATAGCCAATGTTTACTTAACGGTATTTTCTGTTTTTCATTCCTTTTGTGATAAGAGAGCTTTGATGAGCACCTTTCTTCTCCAGTGGGATTGAGAAGGAAGTGACATGCTCTCCAATCCCTTGTGGAGTTGGGACGTGTATATGAATGTGAGATTGTCAATAATAAACAAATTTTTTCTTCCTTTCTGCTGAACCTGGCAAGTGTGAGAGCGTCTTTATTGTGCCTTCCCAGACACAGGTGTGGGCAACAGACTGGCCAAGAAAGAATAGACACAGCAAAGTTGAAAGCAAAATGGCTCCCTGGTTTTTCAAAAATAAAGATGACTGAGAGAGAAAAGGAATTGAAACACCCCATCACTGCTCATGATGATAAGAGAGTCTTGCAAATAGGCCAGGAGAAACACAGTGGCTATCATCACAAACTACATAAAAATGCCAGCTGTGTTCAACACTCCAGACTACTGTCCAGGAGGTGGGACAAGAGCAGGTGGAGATTTGCTTAAAAGCCTTTTTAATAGGGAGGTTTGACTTTGCATTAAAGACTTTGGTAACTGAAGGAAATGATGAAATAATTCATGCTTCTTTTAGTAACATGAATAATTTGTAGATGGCTCACTTTAAAATAGATTCACCACTAAAATAATCTCTATCCTCACAGTGACATATTGCATATGAGTCCTCTACTCCATTTGGAAATATGTGTATAACTGTGTGTATAATTTGAAGTTAGGTGTCCCTGAAGTGTAGTCACCCAAATGTACATCCAAACTGGGAATATCAGATCCCAGATCTTGGCCAGACCAGTGCATCACACACTCATACAAGGGCCAGCTCAGTACAGGCCAAAGTATTTTGCTTATCCAGGTCTAAATGGAAAGTACAGGGTATTTAATGCAACGGGCTGAACATGCAGGCCAGCAGTTGTGTTGGAGGGTTTCCTCAGACCAGTTTGGTTCCGTGAGCTGAGCACCTGCCAGCACCACCTCAGGTGCCTTGCCAGCACACTTTGTCTGCTTTCGTTCCCACACATTCTGCATTTTCTCTGCACCACAAACCAGAGCACGAAAACAGGGATAGTTTGAGCACAGACCTCAAAAGCAACTGATTCAAACAAAATTCTGACATCAGCAATGACCAAATTAAATTGCTCCTGGTTGACCACATATGAGGATGCTGGAAAGGTTCAAAATGAGCTTTGAACTCTGGAGTTTGTCCTGTGCTCAAAATAGAAGACCTTCTTCCTTGTTAACAAGGAGTTACAGAATCAAAATTTGGCAGAAATTTTACTGGCACAAAAGGGAAATGGTTTCAGGGGAACACACATCCAGAATGGGTGCTGTAAACCTAAGACGCACTATTTAAACATGACATGAGAATGTCTCTTAAAACATTTCTCATATGAAAGGAATCCACGATACAGATAACCTAATGGCCTCTTATTCCCAAATGAAGGGCAGATACATTGACAGTTGAAAAGGGACATATCTCCCTTTGGCTTTGTTTGTAGCTAGAAATAACTTGAGTGACTAGAAGGCAATTTCTACTGCCAGTTCCACACTCCCAGAACTGTGGAACTCCATTGATATGCGAGAATGTGGCTGGTGCACTTCTGTTCTCAGCCAATTTTGCAAACTAATTTTTCCTAGAAAAGAGAGTAGAAACATTTGAAAATAAACTGGGAGTCAGTTTTGTTTCCGGTCTTTTTTTTTTTTTGGTCAGGTACAGGTATTTTTTGTAAACAATTTAAAGAGTTCTTGCACCAGCTTGTGCTCAGCAGGTACTTGCTTTCAACAATGACTTGAACTTCAATAAGCTCGTATCCATACTTTGTGCTGTGTTGCTCCCAGAGATGAAAGCTTAGGATTAAAATAGCAAAGCAAATCACAGGATTTTAACTGCCATCCAGAAGCAAATTTAAAGTTTTGTTAGAATGGTTTCTGTACTACTTTTTTTTATTACAAAGAAAATAATGGTTTGCTTTCATTTCCTCAACACTGTTCTTTTATTCCAGAACTTCCTTTATTTACTTCTTTTTTCTGTTCCTTTGGTGTGTTTTATTTGTGAAGCAGGATATGGGGTTCATAAGGAATGTGCAAACTGGAAGACTGTTCCTGCACTGCATATTCTCTGAACATCTCTGTGGATTACCAAACACTGCCAGCTGTGCTCAGTGCAAGTTACAGCCACATGCTCACCGTGCTTCGGCATTGCTGGCAAAGTGGTTTTGTTAACATTAAAATAACCACTTAGATTCAGCATCCTGTTGAAGATAACTATCAGTAACTATCACTGCCCAGTTCTGAAGCACAGGCAAAACCAGAAGCAGAAGGGCCACACTGACACCTGATTAAGCAGAGGTAAATTCATAGATTTCTACTTCTCTGCAGTTTTTACCCACTGAAATGAAGGTCCAAATAAGTACTTGCATATTCTTTGTGAGTACTCCTGGAAGTCAAGTGATCAAAGCCAGCAAAATTTGGCTGACATTGTCCTGGAAATTGGTTTGGATTCTTTTTGGTGATTTTGAATAACTTCTTTACCATAATTAATCTTTAAGATCCTACTGAGAGTGATAAATTATGCATGTACCTGAAAGTAGAAAATGTAGCAAAAAAATAAACAACAATTTAAAAATATTTGTGTGGGTTTTCTTGGGTTTGTTGGTGTTTGTTTTTTTGTTTTGTTTTGTTTTTAACAAGTATTTGCTTTGAACTAACATTTGAAACCATACTTTGGAGGTTACCATATGTGATTGCCTGTTTGGAGTAAACTGTAGTAGAATGATGTTGGAATATGCTATTAGCATCATATGTCTAAAATTATAATTTTATTCAGTGTTTGCTAATGAAATTGAACTAAATACTCAATACTGAGTATTCAGTAATACTGATCTAACTCTACCATCTGATGTTACACTTGCACTGGGAAGTTGTCTTATTCTTAATACTACTAATACATATTGATAGGTAAGAAATCGAGCAGTTAACTGGAACATATGCTTGGCATCATTCAAAGAGTCCTGTTTCCATGCCAAAAAGTTATTGAATACAGCTGGAAAGGACTTGTTAATTGTGGCCACCCTCAAAGGAGCCAGCTGATCATTAAGGCTCGCGTGCCTCTCCCAGCTGCGCTGCATGAGGGGTATTTGTGTAAGGGGTTGGTGGGGAGGGGTCTGATACTCGTTAAACACTTTGAGCATTACTTTTGTGGTAGGACTGGCTAATCCCTTTCCAGTCTGAAGCCACTGCAGCACCTGAGGCACTGCTGGAGTCGGAGGTGAGTGCTGGAGTTGGGTGTTGTTGGGGATTCCTCAGTCTGTGAGCAGTGATGTGTGAACTGGCTGGGACCTCTCTGGAAGAGGCCGTGGCCCAGGGCCTTTCTCCAACACGCTGTAAGTGAATCAGTAGCTTGATCCAGCCCTGTACTGGTTGTGTGAATGTGTAAGACGAGCTGGCTCTGTGTAACCACTGCTGGTGAGATGAGCCCAGGCACTGACGGGCAGCTTTGGAGGTGTGAGGTTTAGCCATGATGATGGGTTAGATATGTTGAACTTGCACGGAGGTACAGATGTTACACATGAAAAATATGAGCCTGGGTAGGTTTACCCGATGATTATTTATAATGTTTATTTCTCTACAAACACATTTGAACTTCCCCCTACTCTCACCTTACCTTTCCTGATAGTATCATTTTTAGGAACACAAAAAGACTTAGATGAGCAGTTTCCAGAGCTAGTATAGATTCAAATGAAAGGCAGGGAGTTGTCCTTAAATCAGCAGAAAGAAATTCTTCAATGTCTAATGTTTTTAGCAACTTTTTAAAATTGGGATTTCTTTTTTTTTTTTTGGCAGTGAAGACATGCATAATAGAGAGGTTAACATCTTTAATTTAACATGGAAATGAACTAAAAAGAAGATATTTTACTCTCTCTGAATTTGCATTACATAATTGTATTTTAATGAATTAACTGCATTTCATAGACCTAAAATGAATGTGAAAATAATAGCTGAACCCTTGCCACATGGTGTTCTCTTTGTGGGCTCAAAGCAAGACTCTCTTACCTACAAATTATATTCTCAGTTTCAGTGGTGAAAGGATACTGCTTACAATAACAAAAATTATGAATAGTTATAATAGTTAAATGCATACAGGGTGCTGCTGTTAGATGGATTCCATTTATGTTCAGTTCCATCCCCATTTCTAAGGACCAGAGCAATTTGGAAACAATCAGGGAAACGTTTTGGTAGCCCTGCTAAATTTGGATTGTTCTGCCCCTAGAAACTCTGTGGTGTGTGTTGTATGAAGGCACTATGGGGTCTCTGCCAGGGTACGGGGCAGCACCAGGCTTGATATCAGAACATTGTGCAGAGCACTTAGTTTGGGGGCCTTACACTACAAAACAGTGCATTAATAGCAGAAAATTTAGTTAGTGTGCTGCACTGCTCTCACCAGGAGATTGTTGAACTATGATTGCTATTGCTCTCATAATGGAGTGTATTTATAAAGTAAATACTTTGTATGGTTACAGTTTTACTTCTCTAAACCAGCTCTCATAAACTGAGAGTAGAGAACCCCTCAATATCCACTGCTGATACTTGATTTTATACTTTCCTGGCTTTGCCTTACTCTCTGAGTCACCAGACTTTCAGCTATGCTTGGAGTTATCCACAGACACACCCAGGTTCAAAATGAAATCATCTTCCAGATTTTTGTAATTGAGGAATTTACTTTTGCTAGGTACAGGTGAAAGGATTCTAGTCTTTCTAGGAAAATGCCATTACTAATTATGGATGGTGTGATTAATTTCCTTTTGAAGGGTGTGCTGGTTTAGCCAA
>VYXC01000720.1:0-37575 GCA_013397175.1 Platysteira castanea
ACACTGTAACCCAGGACATCTGCTAAGGCTGCCTCTCTGCAGTTGGATATCTGCAAAGGTCTCCTGAGCAAGCAATCCCAGTCATGGTCAGGGAAGGAGACAAGAAGCCTGTCTACCCTGCCATTCTTAAAAGTTTTGCATTAATCCATTCTGAGATGTGGGGACTGTGGACCTGCTCTCCCAGACCTAGCAGGGAGGTTGGAGTGGGGGCAGATCCCAGTTCTGCTGCTTCTCTTTTCCTCTTTGTGTGCTCTGGTGGAGAATTTGAAGGGAATATTTTCAGACACACCTCTTAGTCTAAAGTAAGCAGGATCTTTTCCAGCTTCTCCCAGAAATACAGCAAACCCCAACACTGCTAGAGCATCCAACACAGCTAGGTTGACAGAAAGCAAGCTGGTTCTTAAACAGCAGCTGATAATTGTTCCTTTTGCTCTTCCTGGACACTATTCTATGTCCCAGTCACTCTGTTGTAGTCATATGGCACTTGTACCTATCAGAGATGTGTGGATTTGAGGTTTGTATGGGGAATTCTGGGGAGATTGAGTATCGATGATCAGATGGGACGTGCTCTCTTTAGGAGCTCAGCAGGGTTGGCAGTTTCTTGCTGTGGCTCATAGCTAACCTCTAACCCTGAGCCATATGGCCCTGCCATGTGCTTGCCTCTATTTTCTCTTGACTTGCTTCCAGCAATGTGGCTACCGAGGCTGTGATGAAGGAAGCAGCTGGCCACTAACTGCTGCAGTTGCACCACATGGTGTGCAGCCTGGTGCAGGGATAGAGAAGGCTATTCTCTGACCTGGCTGCCTTGTTTGGGTTTTTGTTTTGTTTTGTTTTTTAAATTAAAGCCTTTTTTTGTAAATTAATAGAAGTAAACCCGTCCCTTTTTCACAGAATATTACAAAGAAAAAAAATGAAAAGCTTGAATGATAATTTGAAAATTGCTGAAGCAAAGTATTTCCTTAAGAAACTTAATGGTTGTTTGAAATGGAAATTTGAAGTCAACACATATTTCTAAAACTGCAGCTTTATCAAAGAGTTCCAATCCAAAACAATGAACAGGTAGAAAATGGAATTATCGGCTGTTCACAGTGTTGTACCTGGCACAGCTGGAGCCTTCAGTGCATTCTTCTCACTCCAGGGGATACTTTGAGTCCTATCTCTCAACTGTTTGTTATCCAGTGCTTCTTAAAGTCATTTTAAGCTTTGAGGACAGCAGGTTGTTCTCCTCTTGGCAAACGTGGATGTGCCACTTTTGTTTTCAATTTCCATTCTCATTTGAGCAGAAATTGGCTCCCCTGGTTTGCTGCACATGTTTTGGTAGATATGTCCCCAGCAGTTGTCTTGCACATTCATTTTTGCCTGTTTGCATGTTTAAATAATGGTATTTGCTTGACCCTTGTGGCCAGTAACTTCATTTTTTAAATTGATAGAATGGTGAGATTATCACTCAAGTTCTTCTCTCTGTTAAAAAGCATAATAAATCTGAGGATGACTTATACTTCCCTCAAATGTTTCAAATGCTAGTGGTAAATTAAACAATAAACCCCTTTTTTTCCCTAAGAAAACCTTCACTTGCTAACAGATACATTCTAAAAATTACAGGAGCGTTTAAAATAGAAAACCTGCAAGTGTCAGCCTGCCAAATTCAGGATGTGGGATGGTTGCCCTGCGCCAGTTGGCCTGGCAAATGGAGAATATGGAACTTATTCTGTATTCAACACACTCTCTATGGGCTTGTTTTTAACCTTGAGCGGGAAGGACTCGAAATCCTCTGTTCCTCAAGAGAGGAGAGCTGACTCAAGTCCATGTGCTTCTCATTGAGCACTGAGTGTGGGGAAAGACTGCTTCAGGGGGAAGTGCATAAAATGAGATCATTTTCACTGAATGCAATTGGGCCTGAAAGTCTAATCCAGCTGGATGAGAAGCAGGAAAAGTGGCAGAGTTAATTTTTCTAGGTGATATGCTAATTTGGGGGAAAGGTAAGAAGTAGGTCTGTAATCTGTCAGACACCTGGATTTTGTTGCTTTGAAGGATGCTGGGCTATGCTGTCGCTTTTAAACAAAGGAATAAGGGTGGTGTAAAGATCCTCTTACTAGAGAAGAGTGCTGATGGAAAGGGTAGAAGGATGGGAGGCAGAAGATAGGGGATTGAAGGCTGTGTTTCAAGAGCTGCTGTGCTCTGGGGTGGGAGTTTGCTGGTCTGCCTTAAAGTTTTGTCTCTGATGGGGAAGGAATCCGTTCTCTGCTTAAATATTCAGTGTGTTGCATGATGTCAGGGTAGCAGAAGAAGCAGGAAGAAGGTCTAGGGAGAGCGCTTAATTGTGGAGTGAGTGGGGCTTGAACCCATCAGCTGTCCTCACTCAGTTCAGTCACCTTCCTTTTCCAGTTCTGTTGTTGCGGTTGATGGAAATGGATTTTTGTAGCAGAACTGTGAAATGTCAGTTTGGTTGCATTTGGCCCCTCCCTTAGTGGGATCAGCTAATGAAAGGATGGGTGTGTTTGAGGTGTGCACAGCTGAGGACCTGCCCTGGAAGATGAGACAAGTTGGCAATGTCTCTTTTTGGGACTGCACTGCTGAGCACTGCTATAAACTCAGAGTGATTCAGCAGAACCCCTCAGCTTGCAAATCTGCCTCCTCTGTCACAGGCTAATGTTTCATGTGACAGGGAAATAAATAAACTCATAATAAAGGAAGGTTCAGTGGCACGTGAGGGAGGAGAACTGTGACTTAACAGCACTGTGGGTCCTGGGGTTGCTCACAACATTGATTTCTGCTCTCCTATCCACGACAGGGCTCTGCACTTGCTTGAGCATTTTATAACTGGAAGGAGAAGCGAGCTGAGCTAAACCTGTTGCTCTTGGCCATGACTAGTAGCACCCAACTGTGTTAGGTGGGAGGCACCTTTAGGGTGGTGCAGGTACCTTCTCCATGGGGAAGCTCACTTAGAGAACAGGCAGAGGGTATTGGAGTACATCAGTGACTCCAGTCCTGGTTTTATTGCTTGCTGTACTTTCACCATCCGTTCAAGGGGTTTTAGACCAAGAGACAGTATGATCCACAGAAATCACAGGTGTTGGATTGTATCATGTCTCAGAGCTGCTGTCATGTTGGCTGCTGATAAAGGAAAAAGTAATTCTGAAATGTGCAGTGTAGGGCAAGGAATTTGTTTCTTGAGTGCTTTTTAGTTCTGACTAACAAACAGTCTAAAATATCAGGCCTGAACTGCAAAGTACAGCCAGAGGATGGTGTGGGTATACTTACTTTAGCTTACTCTAGAGGAAAGGCAGGGCAGGTGGCTGTGCTGTAGCCTGCAGAAGCTGTGGGTTTGTTGAACAGGTGCCACTTCTGAGCAGGCCTCAGTCATCCCACAGCTCAAATCGTGCTGGCAGCAGCTGTTCTGAAGCCAGCGTAGTTCTGGCCAACCCTTTTCAGGTGAGAGTGATGGTACAGCTCTGCTGGGATCTTTCCTGGCAGCCTGTGCAGGCAACAAGCTTAGCCGCAGTCTGTTGTGGTGGAGCTGAAGCTGGGAAAGGCTCCCTTTTCTTCCCAGCCCTTCTGGAAGGGAATGGGAGTGATATGTGGAGCAGCTGGAGGGAATGAGCCCCTGCTGCTTTGGGGTCTGCCAGCCTGGCTCTCCCAGCCTTCCTGGCTGTGCTGGCACAGCTCCACCCTGGGGGAGGTCGCACTCTCGTGATCCCGTTGCCTTGGGAGCCTCAGGGCTGCAGAGCACTGGGCTGGTGTGGTGTGAGCAGAGAACCAGCAGCAGGCAGGTGGAAAGCAAGCCAGCCAAAAGGGCTGAGCAGTCTGTCCAGGAATTACCCTGGGCTGTCTTTGCTCCAACTGCCAGTCCTCAAGATGAAACTGAATGAGTTGAGCACCAGCTAACTTCTGAACTCCATCAGGGGCTGCCCAGGGCTCTGAGTGAAAGGCTTGACTAAACATTTCCCATAGCTGAAAGAATGGAACTGAGCAAACAAATCCACTTCTTGCAGGGTATAAGCCCTTTGAGTGTTGTGCTCAAGTCGTGCTGGAGCAGAGACCTTGATGTTTGAGATAAGGACAGCTCATACCAGGGCATTTGTCATGCTGGCCCTCAGTCAGCTTTGACAATGGACTTGTGGTCTTTAATAAATAAGAATATCGATTACCCCAGCTGTCAGGAGGCCAGGGCAGCTGCTGTCTTTGACTGTGTTTGGGTTAGCAGCCCTTCCTTGCAGGCCTCCACCATATGTGTGAGCAACATGCACATTGTGTGCTCCCTGCCAAGCTGCCCCCAGAAGGCTCCTGACAGCATGCCTTCTTTTCTTTGGGACAAAAAAAGATGAAAACTTCGTTAAAAAGTGAGAGAGAG
Source organism: Platysteira castanea (assembly GCA_013397175.1). Taxonomy (NCBI): domain Eukaryota; kingdom Metazoa; phylum Chordata; class Aves; order Passeriformes; genus Platysteira; species Platysteira castanea. The sequence continues at coordinate 4,352 of VYXC01000720.1, forward strand.
ATAATGACAAACCATTTTATAATTAGACCAACTGTAAATTATCTGGCTGCAAACCTTGAAATTTGACCAAAGGTGCCAGAGGTTTTTTTCAGTATGGCATAAAATAAAGACCATTTATAATGTCCTGCAAAATCATTTGAGTCAAAGTCACAACAGCTTTAAAAAATTTCTGTTTCATTGATCTACCCCTGCCTTTGCTGACTCAGGGCAGTACCTGCACATTGGTCCTGTGGAGCTGCAGAGATTCACTCAGTTGAACAGAGCAGGGAGCCAGGCAGATTTTAAAGCAACTAAATACTAATGACCTGTTATAGTATGGTCTTATTTGACCAGGTACAGGAGTCTCTGCTTTAGCAGCCATTTCAAATTCTAACGGGGAGAACAATACTACGGGTCTGTAAGAGTGATCTCGTCTTCTGAGCTCTCATAGTGTTTTGTGAAATGCCCCTGCAGAACATGGGCCTGAAGGGTAAGAGGAGGTTTAGTTTTAAAGTTTATTTGTCTCTGCACTTATGACTTGTACGCAAAACACATACATCTGTATGTAGGACCTTCCCTAGGTAACAAACCTGTTTTCCCTTTTGTGTTTTCAGGACAGTCAGTGTGGGACTGTAATTGACGTCAACATCGAGTGTGCTGTGAAACTGGTGGGAACCAACTGCATCCTTTACCCTGTCAACAGCAAAGACCTGCAGCATATCTGGGTGAGAACACAGCCAAAATATGCATGAGAGCCAGGGCTTGGTGGTTTGGAGGGATGCTGCTGTACTTCAAATCTGTCTTGAAGGTGAAGTATCCATGTTGTGCAAGATGCATCTGCAGTTTGGTTTTATTTTAAACTTGCTGCAAGCAACCTCCCTGGGAGATGATGCAGCATCTCCTCATCTCCCCATCTGTTCTGTGTTTCTCATCACATTGCTGAGACCAAATTGTCTTGAAGGGCTAGGCTGACATTAAATTATGTGAGAACTCCTGCACTGAGTGTGGAAAGCTGGTGTGGTAACCTGACCGGGGCAGCCCATGGCTGTGGCCCAGACCTGCTGAGCTGCAATACCACTGCTGTTCAAACAGGGTATAAAAATGCTGAGATGAGTCAAGCAGTTTTCTGTTAAGCTGGAACAGTCTCAGACATATCTGATTATCTCTTGAGTGGGTAGGTGATTTCCAGAGACCAGGTGGGGTAGGATTTCATCATTCTTTTTCCTCTGAGATAAAGGTAATTTGGGAGTAAAGAGCAGGAATGTCATAACTCATCCCAAGTCACAGCCTGTGGGAAGACAGTAGGATATGAGCCCCTCTGGGATGAAAAATTAGTCTTACTGATGAAAATTGGCTCCAGCTACAACTATTGATATTTGTAAAGCTTTGTTTCCTGTTTTCATCACAGCCTTTCATGTATGGTGACTACATAGCCTATGACTGCTGGCTGGGCAAGGTCTATGATTTGAAGAACCAGGTCATCCTCAAGCTCTCTAATGGTGCCAGGTACTTCTCTCCTTCCTCTGGAAGACTGTCCCCCCGGCTTTCACCATTCTGATCTGTTTTATGAGAACAAGAAACAGTTTGGGCTTCATGTACATAGTGATAAATTATCTGCTTGCATAATCTTCAGATGTAGAGCAAGAGAATACATCTTTCTCTGAAAACATTGAAATTCATTGACAACCCTCTGGAAAAGCTGTAGTCTGAAAGGTGACAGTTTTTTTCAATCCCTGCAGATCAGTGCTCCAGAACCAAAGCACATTGGTCTTTAAACTGTGCTTCCCCTCTGCAGAAGTAGCTGTTTAAGATGGGTGGTTGTTCCAGACTACTTCTCGGTAGGAGAGCATAACTTCACTGAGCTGCAGGGAGAATTCTTACCTTTAAAAAGGGTCTGTGAAATTGTGGAAACTTGCAGGCTGGTGGTTTTTATCAAAGATGAAAAAGCGGCCCAAGGTAGAACAGCTTTGCTTTTTCACTGAATTTTTTATACATGAAAACACAATCCAAAGTCTAGAGAAAGATGTAACCAGAAATATTGAAAGAAATATATGGAGAAATTTTTGCAAAGCCAGCAGAAGGATCTGAATTCTGTTCCTCTTGCATGTGAGACAGTGACTTGTGTGCTAAGCCTTCACTACATTCACTCTGTTAGTGAGGCCTATCTTATCCAACAAACTCTTGATACAAGGAAAGGAAGGAACCAGTGGCGGGCCAAGAGGCGTATGGGCCTGGCAGCTGGGGAATAACCCATCTGTCTTGTAAACTGAGTGGTAATACTGATGTTTAAAACACAACAATCAAATCCACAATCCTGCAGCCAGCTCTGAGTCTGTCTAAGAGAAGTGAGTAGTGTGAGAGCTGTAGCAGGTGATTGGTGGATGCATCTGAGAGTTTGACTGTGTTACTGTGCAGTTAACCCAGGGTGGGAGGTTCTTAAGTGTATGTTAAACTAGGAGTGAAAAATAGCCACACACCTCTCTCTGTAATGCCTGCAGTTACTGGTGCAATTTAAAACCTTGCTTGGAATCTTGTACCAGCTCCTGCACAGCTGTGTAAAGTGAGGTAGCTGTTTGCAAAACCTCTTCCTAATGAATCATTTGAAATGCCACCAGAACTCACTCTGGAAATGAAGCTATTACTGAAGAAAATACACCCAAATTGCCTTTAGTTCCCAGCATGGCATGAGTAACAAATGTTTGCAGCAGGCAGATCTTGTCAAGCACCCAGCCTGTTACTTAGCTTGGTTTTTTACATGCTGAATGGGACCTTTAGATACCTTTAATACTTTTACAGCTTGTCTATAACCATTTTTTCTCTGGACCATAAAAGCTCACTGATACACTTCTGGGTGCATGGCCAGACATGCTCAGGCAGTGTCAGTTCCTTGGGTGCTGTTTGTTTTTGGGGTGGATGGCTCTGGAAATGTGACCATGTGTCTCCTATCTGCTTTCCAGGTGTTCCATGAGCACAGAAGATGGAGCCAAGCTGTATGACGTTTGTCCCCACGTCAGTGACTCGGTGAGCTGCTGGCTCTCCTAAGAGTCTGTCTGATCAACTTTGTCTTGGAAACTTTTTTGTGCAGGAGGAAGGGAGAAGGCAAAATTCATAGGCATTTATTAATCCCTAGAATTAAATGGTGTATCACTTACAGTAACAGTTTAAAGGTGATGTTAGTAATGAGCAGGTTTTGAGGAGGTATTACAAATAATACATCCAACTAGTTCCTTTGTAAAACAGCTTGTGTAACACGTTGTCAGATGGCTGGTGTTGAGGCAGTTCACTCACTGCTCCTCCTATCTGCATATGCTTCAAAAGGGTCTTACTCCATTCACTGCTTTCAAAAACTGTTCCTCCTCTGGAAAAGGCATTTTGTCTAACAGGTGTTCTGCTAGAAGCAGGTTTTCAGGTCATGTAAAATAATGTCTCTTGTTACTGCAGTCCATGGCATGCTTTGAATGGAGACCTGCCACCATACTGGCATTTTCCAAATCACGTGGCAGGGAAGGTTCTGCTGGCTTTTGGGTAAAACAGTTTTCTGTGTGACAGGATCTAACCTCTCTCACCTTCAAAGGCTGATGACAGCTTGCTTGTTCTTCCAAAGGGCCTTGCTGCACTCCTGGCAGCAGTGTTGGGAGATGACAGAGGATGACGTGTGATTCTTAGGAACTAGCAAAGCACTGAGCTCTTATCCTTCCCAGCCTTCAAAGCAAAGGTCCCTTTGATCTAAAACTGCACTTCTGCTAAAACTTGATGCCAGCTTGTTGAACAGAAAATGGAGCATCAGTTCAATAGGATATGCTGCTGTGGTTTTCTGGTTCCATACAGAAAAGGAGTGGTCTGTCGCTCGATATTCTCCAATACCTCATTCTCTGCTACTTTGGGATGTGCAGTGTCTTTTCTGCTCACTAAATAGGTGTTGCTGCAACATTCAGCTTCTGGTTACCCAATTTTGAGATGACTTGTTTTGAGTCAGGCTGCCTTTAAAGTGTACATAGTCCTCTGGGGAGTCACAGTTTGGGCTGAATCACAGACTGTCTCCAGTGTTACTCTTGATGCTGTGCTCAGAATTGCTGTATGTTAGATGCTTACCTGGCTTAGATCTTGTCACACTACTCTTATCCCTTCTGACAAATTACAAGACTCGATGCAGTTTTGTGCTCAGTATTTTATCTACCCTAAACTGCTCTGTCCGCCCCCACACTGAATCTCAGTATCAGTGGGAAAGGAGTTCTAGGAAAGCAACTATGTTTACTGTCCTGTTTTTGTTTTCAAAGAACTGTCATATTAACCAATCCACCTGAGATGGGAGTAATACTTACACACTTAATTTGACAAACAGAGGAGTGAAGGCACACATCCTCTGCCTCTAAAAGCTGTAGGTGCTTGAATTAGAGCATGGAAAAGAGATAGATGTCCTTGCCCAGCTGACCTTGGCTACCTTGTTACTGAGAACCTCTGTGTGGAAATATGCATTTTTTTGTTTCTTTTAAGTACCTTTGCTTCTCCTGCACCAAGTCCTGGTCCTGTCTGGATGTGTGACAGAGCAGGTTGCTATAGGAACTGCTGGGCTGCCTTCAGGAGAGGACGAGCTACAGGAGATGGGCATATTGCAGACTTTACCTTTATGGTTAATTTTACTGGTCACAAAAGATGGAAGGGAAATGCTGGAATATTAAATCTTAAGAGTCCTTCATGATGTTTTTCTCCTCTCCCATTTCACCCACAGGGTCTCTTCTTTGATGATTCATATGGCTTTTATCCTGGACAAGTCCTCATCGGGCCATCTAAAGTGTTCTCCAGTGTGCAGTGGCTCTCGGGTGTGAAGCCTGTTCTGAGCACGAAGAGCAAGTTCAGAGTGGTGGTGGAAGAGGTAAGGACTGACACCCTGACACATGGCCACCTTCTGCTGAGCATGGTCCCTGGCTGGCTGTTTGGAGCAGAGTCAGCTTGCCATGGTAACCTCCCAAGAGCAAATGTGCTGTGGCTGTGGTGTTCTGAGGTGACAAAATTCTCATTGGGCACTGGCAGGACTTTTGAGCATCCTAGCAAGGGTCCCTGCTGGCACCCTGTAAAGTGATCACGTGTCAGTACACTCAGAGGGCAGTGCTGCTGATCATTAGGGTAGTGGGAGCTCATCTTCTATTGAAACTTAATGTTGCATGCTGTCCAAAAACGGAGAAATATTGCTGACTCTCAGCTTAAAGAAGGAGCGGCTCCAAATCCATTAGCGTATCTCTTTGTGACATTGGACTGCTGATTTATATGTACCATAGCGTCCTTCCTAAGCCACTTGTCTTTCCTTGAAGCTAAAAGCTGTAGAATCTCTGTGTTGTCTGGAGTCAGGCTGTGGGGGCACTGCAGTTGTCCTGGATGTGTTAAAACTGCACTTGCCCATATTAGGTGATAAAAGCAGGTTTGCCACTTTCCTGTGTGTAAACTTTCAGATCTGAGACACTGGTCTGGGAAAGTCTCTGAAAAGTTAAATTGCCTTTTCTATCATTACATTGTAGGTGCAGGTGGTAGAACTTAAGGTTACTTGGATCACTAAAAGCTTCTGTCCTGGAGGTACTGACAGTGTGAGCCCTCCTCCCTCGATAATCAGCCAGGAGAAGCTGTCCAGGTGAGATCCCTTGAAAACCCCTTTTCACTCCCAGCACCCAGGCCCTGCACAGACTGTGGGTGTACCAAGTGATGAGACACAGTGCTGCTGTTTCCAGCGGCTTTTTTTCCATGTTGCATGTCTGCATATCCCAGAGCTTCAAAAATGTGAGATAACAACTTCCAAATTAGTTTAGCAGACACTTGAGTTACCAGCACGAGGGCAAGCATCCCGCTAATGCTAAGTTCTCTCCAGCTGACAGAGGCATAGAGTGATGTCTGGCAGCAGCTTCCTTCTTCCCTTGGCCTTTCACTCCTCCTTGGAGCAGGCTGCATCCCCGTGTGTGTCAGGGGTGGGGCTCAGGGGTGCGGCTGCAGCCCGGGCTGCTGCTGAGGCAGCAACTGGTGCCCTCTGCAGGCTGCAGCTGCCGGAATGGGCTGGGAAAGCTCAAAAGACAAGTCAGATGAGCAGCAGCACTGTCAGTGTGGGTCCTGCCTGGAGCTCGTGTGCTGGAGGGGAGCAGCTCTCAAATGACAGCAAAAAACCCCAAATATCTCTTGGCAGCTCTCTCTGGGGGGAAGGGGTGAGCTCCAGGGAGAGGCGTGACTTGTGTCTCATCCAAACCCTTTGTATCCCCACCCAGTCCCTGGTGAGATTCCTGCTTCTCCTTTAGAATTGTGTGCCTGGAAATGATTTGGTGTGGTGTTCTGCCACCCCTGAAGCAGTGCTGTTGGTGTGAAGGCTGCTTCTGTGCTGGGTTCTGTTACTGTTCTGTACTCATGGCTCTCCTGTTCTGCCAGGGTAAAGCGTCTGGGGTGCTTTGACCATGCCCAAAGGCAGCTTGGGGAAAGGTGCCTCTACGTGTTCCCAGACAAAGTGGAACCTGCAAAGATCACCTGTGAATGTCCCGAGAGGAACAGTGTCCTGGGTGAAGGATCAGTTGCTAAAAAGGTGAGTTTGAGGGGTTGAGGGAGGCGTTGACTTCTCTGAGCATTTCTGGTCACTGTGGCTTTTAAAGCAGAGATCTTCCTGGTAGTCATGTGGTCTGAAATGTGACTCCTGAAGTGGTTGTGAAGAGTAATGGCTTGTTGTTGCCAGCAGGGAAGTCACCTTGTAGAGCAGTCTGACTGCTCTGGGGGAAGCATTCAGCTAACAGCTTGAGAGAACATGAACAGGGCCTCAGCACAGAGGTGTCACCTGGCAGGGGTCAAGTGTGCTCTGACAGCTGGGAGATGTTGTTTTCTTTAGCATTCTCATGGAGCTGAAATGTTCAGTTAAGTCCTTCTTGCAGTGAAACAAGCAAGTTGTTTTTGCTTCCTAGGCCAAGTGAGTCTTGCTATGGTCTGTACCTGCTGGCTGTGGAGCCATGGTGTTCCTAGAATAACAGGATGTCATCAGTGTGTAGATGGTAACCTCCCTACATGGCTGTGCCTGTTAAGTAGATTAACTTGTGCAGCTTCTTGTGACCTTCCATAATAAAACAGTTCAAAACATGCTTAAAACAAGCTGAAGGAGCAAAGCTCACTTTCCTTGGGCTTGTGCAGTGCTGCTTCTGAGCAGAGCAGTGTGAGATGCTGGTTTGCAGAGTACTCTGGTGCAGGTGAAATGTGCAAAGCCCCATGGGTACACAAAGCTGAGCATTCCCCAGGCAGACTGGCAGCCTGCTGAGTGTCCAGGCCCAGCTCTGACCCATGTCTACTCTCTTCAGGTGAGGCGGCTGCTGAAGAAGCAGATCGTGAAGATCATGTCGTGCTCCCCAGAGTCTCAGGGCACCAGTGAAGCCCCTGACAAAGAGTCTGCTGCAGCTGCTGATCAAAAATCAGAAGAGCTTAAGCCTGAATCCAAGTGTGAACTGGATGACTCTTCCAACAGTGCACCAAGTCCTGGGGAGAGAAAGGAGGAGCAGCCTGAAGAAACAGGGAAGGAGAAAGGGGGAGCAGCAGCACGGCAGCAGCAGCCTCCCTTCCTCCTGAAGGATGAAGGGCTGCCTGACTACCGACTTCAGTCCATGGAGCAGGATGCTGACGATGAGGCAGCTGATGACACTGATGACACCAGTTCTGTCACCTCTTCTGCTAGCTCCACTGCCTCGTCCCAGAGTGGCAGCGGCACCTGCCGCAAGAAGAGCATCCCTCTTTCCATCAAAAACTTGAAGAGGAAGCACAAGAAGAAGAAGACCAAGGTTTCAAGAGAGTTTAAGCCAGGAGACAGGTGAGCTGGATTTCCACACCCACGTGTAATTGCCAAAATCTCCCTTACCCACGTGCTCAGATATAAAGCACCACCTGAACTGGGGTGCAGGATGATGGTGAGTTTGGGCACTACCTGGTAGTAACTGCCAGTGATTATCTTGTGATGGCTGTGCAGTGGCCTGTGTGGTATCAGCTTGGTCTCAGTCCAGCTTCTGATGAAACTGGGGGCCACGTGACGTGACACTGATGCTATTCCATTTCAGCTGTGCCTCAGGGCATCGACAGCGTATCTGTGCTGTGCTAGATTCTGTGTGCAGGGAAGGAGGTGAATAAAGATCACACAGCTTAAACATGACACTAATTGGTTACCTTATTGGCAGCTTCTGCAGAGAGGCTGAGGGCAGACCATGCTAGGAATGGACAGCTTGTCCTAGAGAGCTGTCTCCAGAGCAGCTCTGGGCTGGCAGGTGGTAGTGCTGCCGTGGTCTCTGTTATCCTTGCCCTGCTCTGCAGAGATCAGCAATTTTTGCCAGCAGTATACTTCTTAATATTAGAGGTTTTTAATGAACAAATTTCACTCACTCCTTGAGAGCCTTGGAGGAATTGATTTCAGGAGCTTGGGGAAGGGACCACTGCATGTATCTGGCCATTTCTAGATAAAACTGGATCTCACCAGCTTTTGCCTTTAATTTAGGAGTGTTTAAACTGCTTTCATGGGATGCAAGGACATCTGACAAGTGGTCTGCCTGTCCGCTGGCTTCCTTGGGCTGCTTAGTTGTGTAGAGATTCTGCATCAACTGATGGCAGAGAACATGTGAGAATTCTCCCGGGAAAGTGACATTATCAGTATTCAAGGGATCCAGTAGTTTGAGAATGTCATGAACTTCATTCGCATTTTTTGTAGGTATTGAGCTTTGCCTGTATGCAAGGGGAGTGGTTCTTGTAGTCCTTGTGGGTTCTGAAGAAATTAGATTTGAAGGCCACAATGCCCAGCAGAGCAGTATCCAAGTGAGAGAAAAAATGAGAGTGTGTGATAGAGTTCGTGGGAATGGAGGCTCCTCATGTCTCACTCCCCTGCTGAGTGTCTCTGTTTTGCTGAAGGTTTTGCTAAGGAGAGCTTAGGTAGAGCACCTGGTGCTCCCTGCACCACACAGGCCATGGGGAGAAATCCCTGTGGCAGCCCCAAGAAATTCTGGTGCTGGACCTGGGCAGCTCCGTACAAGGGGATGCAGAGACAGCCATGACATGGAGAGTAGGAGGTTGAGGCTTTTTCAGCACAGACTGAGAGCCCCCAGCTGATGCTGTCAAGAGTGCCTGTGGCAGCTGGGCACAGCTCAGTGTGAGGGGCCAGTGCTGTTGAATATTCCTCTGGAGTGCTGAGGCCATCAGAGATGTTCTGCCAGGCGCTGCTGAGAAATGCCGAGCGCTTGGGCTGCCTGCACTTGGTCACCCCGTGTGATGTGTCAGCTCCTGGGCAGCTCTGGCTGCAGGGCCCAGCTCAGCATGTGGCTTTGCCACCAGTGAGTGACCTGCTGCAGCTCTCTGTGCAGCACACAGACCACTGGATATCTTTTAGTGAAGGTACACAGGGATTTTTATTAACATCAAGTCTTGATTTTTGTTTGAAGCCACGTACACTGCTGCAGACAAGACTGCCTCATTTCGTTACTCATCTTTCCACTCACATCCTCACCTGCACGTGTCCTATGTCCCCCAGAAACCATCTTGTTGTGTATCACACACACACTTGGCCTGTTACACACCCTTCTCTGATAATTTCTGCTGTTGAGTGCTGACCCTACTAAAAACTTCATCTTATTTCCACTTAAAAATATTTCTCTGACATCCATAAAACCAGGGCTGGGGGCAAACAGTATATTTGCCTAGTGTATCTTTTTTCTGATTTGATTCTGAAGCCAACATAAATCCAGCACTTGTGTTATTCTGGAAGGCCTGGCCAACAAAGTAAAGGGAAGATGTAAAGTCAGCATGGGATTTGGTTTCTGTGCTGTAGGAGAGATGAAATTAGTGGAGGGCTCATTAGAAGAGTGTCCAGCTAGGCTGTCCCTCCAGCCCCAAGCACTTTGCCTCCTCAAGCATCCCTGTCAGGCCCCGCAGCAGAGAACCAGCATGTGGTGGTCCATTGTGGCATGTTTGGGCTTAATTTCTGAGCTGCAGAGACACATGCGTGTGCTTGAGCAGCTGGGAAGGACACTTTTATCTTTTAAACAAAATCCTCTTGCTTTACCCACATTCAATGTGTTGCCTCTTTTCTTTTCTTTTTGTTTTGTTTTTTTTTTTCACAGAATGAAGCTGTGATGATTTATCTTTCCAGTCATGTGTTCTTCTAGTTTCAAAGACTGCTCAGAGCTGTCAGGCTGGAAGGTGCTCCAGTGGAGAAGATCTCAAGTTTCAGACTATTTGAAGCTCCTGTCATGCTTCTGTCAGGGGCAGAAAGTGGGTGCTGGTAGATGTCAATTTGCCTCCATAGGAATAAAAGTGAGCTCGGCAGGAGCTCCCTGGAAAGTCAGTCCTGCTTGAGCAGTGTAAGATCTGCAGGGGTGGAGAGCCCATCAAAACAAAGCCTGCTGTGTAGCTGCTTCCATGGGCTCTACATGGGGTTTCCTGACTTGCTTCCCAGCCTGCTGATCCATGTACCTTTGTGTTGCTGAGGTCCATCTTGATCCCTGATGTTCCTTTTGGTAACTCATTGCCTCTCTGTGCTGCCAGGGTTGCTGTGGAAGTGGTGACCACAATGACTTCAGCTGACGTGATGTGGCAGGATGGCACTGTGGAGACAAACATCCGTTCCAATGAGCTGATCCCTGTCCATCATCTGGACAACAACGAGTTCTGCCCCGGCGATTTTGTGGTGGACAAAAGAGGTATTGGGTGTCAAAACAATGCTCTTAATTGCAAAGTATTGTTCAGTCTGGATCCCCTAATGTGCTCTGTAGCTGTTAGTGCTCAGTTGAGGTGGGCACTTTCCAGGGACAGCAGTGATTCAGCTGACTTGGCAGGAATGGCAGCAGAGAACCATTATTTACATACCAAAGTTGAACTATGACAACAGGAAGGATGGGGAAGGAATGAATGCCAAGGAGCCAAACTAGGATTTTCATATTTCTGCAGAGCAAGGGTTGCATACCTTGAAAGGGCCAACAGCTCTGAGCTCTGTCACAGAATGAGGGGAGAAACAAAGAGCTCACTTCAGGCTGCCTCTCTGTGTGGCTGATCTGTCATGACCATCATTTTTTTTTCATTGAAAGTTTTGGGATCCAGAGGCATCTTCTTGAATCCCTTTTCTTCACCAAACCATTTGGTGATGCTAGTGAGGGCCATGGGACAAGTTCAAGGAGACTTACAGCTTTTGGATGTGAAATACTGATGCCACCATCTGGCTCTCAGCTCCTTTTCTAGCAGGGGTAGACCCTCAGCAGTGGGGAGCAGAGGACACTCAGGCTGGGAAGCAGGAAAGCTGGCTTAGCATAAGTAGAGGCTGTTTTATGTGGCCATTTCTGATGAGTAATAGTCTGACTGGTCTTCTGGGTTACACATAGTCTGTAGAAACCAAAGGTACCCATCAGCTCTAGTTTGGCAACAATTTTCACTGTGTAGGAAGAACTGTTTTTCCTCATGCCATTCATAAATGGAAGGTTTCAGCCATGGGAGCCCAGGAGCTGACAGCCTCTGTCACTGAGCAAAGTCTGTGCTCCTTTGCCTGATTTGTCTGTTTTCTTCCCTACCGTTGTGACCAAAAGCTCAGAGCTCCCAGGATCCTGGGTTATATGGAGTGGTGCAGTCTGGGGACCACATCGGCCGTACCTGTGTGGTGAAGTGGTTCAAGCTGAAACCCAGTGGAGATGATGTGGAGGTAAGTGCAGGAGCCAGTGCCTGCTGCAACCACCTAAGAGAAAGCAGCCACAAAATAACACAAGCCTCATAAATAAACACAGATAAGCCTGGGAACCAGCTGGGAACCACTGATTGTGTGTCCTTGAGGAAGGGAACAGTGCTTATGGGCCTGGGAGCCTTAGCTAGAGGGGATGTCACTTCATATTTGTTGATGTCTGTGAGGTAGCAAATACCAGGCAGAGAATTTACATCTCATGGCATCATCAGGTTCTGGTATGGATGAAGATTTTTGCTAAAGTTGTCACAGACAATTGATTTCTTGAGTTCATTATAAGAATTTTTCTGCCCCATGTCTTTGCGTGGTTCATAGAAAGAGGATCAGTCTATTGCACGTTGTTGTGCTTTGCCTCTGCCATGTACTATTGCCCACAGTCACCCTAATGCCTTTTCCTTGGGATTTGTAGGAGTGCTGTATTTTCCAGAGTCTTGATAGACTGCAGTCTAGTTGGAGATGAGAGGAGGACTCAACACTGCTTTGTCTTAGGCTGCCAGATCACACCGTCATAACTGAGCAGGGCCATTCACATGCAGAAGCAGAACATGAGTCTGGCCTGGGGTTGTGCTCTACTTATTTCTCACAATTTGTGAGCTCCTAACTCTCTTTCTCCAGGAGAAATTAAAGAAAAGATGTTTCCCATTAAATGGCAGGTTTTTTGTTATATACTTCCTATTGCTTTGGATAATTTCAAAAGTAAACTCTTACCCTTTGGATCCCAGTGAACTGCTTTGATACATCTGGGTGTTCAGAAGGGAATAAAACACTGAGGTTGCACATCTCCTTGTCATGGTGACGTGGACCCTGAGGTAAAGGTGAGGGTGAGCAGATGAGACAGAATATCTGCTTCCTTTCATTGTTGTGCCTTGATTGACATGCAGTGGGATGAGGTGACAATAAGGGACAGCAGCAGCCCCTTGCAGGCTGTTGGAGCAGCTGAACAGGGACAAAATAAAACACAAAGTGCTTTGAAGTGGTGAAGGTGTGTTCTGGGGGTCAGCGCAGGCTGCTGGGGCTGACGTGTTGCGCTGTGTCTCGGTGCAGCTGATCGGGGAGGAGGAGGATGTGAGCGTGTACGACATCGCCGACCACCCAGACTTCCGCTTCCGCACCACCGACATCGTCATCCGCATCGGCAACTCCGACGGAGCCACGGCCAAGGAGGACGAGGTGGGTCCTGGGCACAGTGACGTGTCCACATTGCCATCAAGTATAGGTGGAGACACTTGGAAAAGTTGGTAGGAAAACTTTAGGCCCCATATGGGCATCCTAAACTCCCTAGCTTCCTGATTTTGTATTGGTGTCCCCTGCTGTCATGAGTAACACATCAGGTCTCTGTCTGGTGGAGATGTAACCTTGAAATCCTTTGACCTTGGTGACAGTCTGCAGCAGAGCAAGGGTGAAGCTGAGACAAGAACTGAACATATGCCTGAGGGCTTTTTATAAAACTCCTGCTTAGGATTTCAGAGTAACTTGTAATAGAAGGATATTCTGCGGGCTCCTGAGCAACTGTGAAGGTGGATTTGTCATGAAACCGGTTTCACTTGGCAACAGAAGGCTGGGGTTCTGGTTTTCATCTGAGCTATGTACATGTTAATTTTGTTGAGCTGATTGATCTCCTTGGGGGAAGAAGGAACAATTAATATTGTAGAGGAAACACCTCTGGAGAGACCTGCAGCTTCTGAGCCTGCTGCCCTAAAAAAGTGTTAAAAGGCGTAGTGTGGCTCTTACAGCATGCAACACATCCCAGCCTGCTCAGCTGACCTAAATAACCTGCTGCAGGGCTAGGTGCTTCTTGCTGCACACCCTGCACAGCTGAGGCTTGTCTGTTCATGCCTGTGCTCTCTGGGGAGCCACTGGTGCTGGGGGCTGGGGGGAGCTGAGGGCACCCCACTAGAGGGCACCCCCATTCCATGAAGGGCCTGCCCCTTGCTGGCACTGAAAGGCCACTGGTGCTGTCAGAGATCAGGATCTCCTGCCAGACCAGCCCTCCTGCTCCTTGTGGAGGGGAGTTCTTCCCACCTCCACAGCAGAGTTGTGTGGTTTCTGTACGTAGGATGCAAGTGTTGCCCTAGGTGGTTCTCCAGTTGGGGGATGTGTTTCTCAAGTCCTTCCTGCTCTGCACTGAAGTGCCTGGGGAGAAAAGGAACTGACAAACTGCTCTTGTCTCCACAGCCTTCGGTCGGACAGGTGGCTCGTGTGGATGTCAGCAGTAAAGTGGAAGTGGTGTGGGCTGACAATTCCAAGACTATCATTCTGCCTCAGGTGAGGTCCTGTTCCAGCTCCAATAGCCCTGTAATTCTTAGCTGAGTGACAAGACTTGGATTTAAAGCCTGCGTGTAGAGAGAGTCACAGGGTAAGGGAATCTTGCTCCATTGATTGGTGCAGTCCCATACGATAGGGTGGCTTCCCAATTCTGTTAGCACAAGAAAATCCTTTTGTCAGGAGGTCTGGGCAACTAGTTGGTCACAACTGCTCTCAAATCTAGTGATTAGGAAAGCCTGGGCAGGCTCTTTTTGCCTTCACAAGTGCACTGCATGCTCCCAGCTCTGCCCACAGCCCTGCTCCTGGCCTCCAGCACTTGGTGCTTTGCAGAGCTCAGGGATCATCGGTTCTGACTAAGCCCGGGTTAGTGCATTGCCCAACCAGAGCACTGCCGAAAGACAATTGCATGTTCCGTCTCTCTTGTGAAATGGCACCATAGTGGGGTTTTTGGCTGAAGAAATTCCTCCAGAAGCTGGGCCAGAGCCACAAATTGTCACCTTAGCTAACCTAGGGATCAGACTCAAATCTTATCCTAGGGCAGGGAGGGGAAAGGGTTGAGTGCAAGCTGAAAAATACAGATACAGCCACACTGCTAATGCACTGCACCCCACTGATTTGTCTTGGGTTCTTTTAAGGCTTTTGTTGTACTGTCTTGTACTCATACTTGCTACTCCCCATACAGTTTCGTGTCGTGTCTTTTCTCCTTGTTGCTTGGAATGAAGGCAGACAGCCTAAAGATACAAGACAACCTGCATCTGTAGAGTCCCATTCTGTCACTGGCAGAGCAACCACTGCCTCCACTGCAGAGATGCCTTAGCGAGTACAAAGTACTTGAGCAAGATTCCTTTTTAAACCAAGCAGCTCTGCATTAATTACAGTAGAATAGTCAATGCCTGCACTATGGCAGTGGACTGGGGCGTACAAAGCAGGCTGCTGTCTCCCTTCCCCCGTTGTCACATGTGCTTGGATCACAGGCACAATCAGAGGTCTGATGCGTGCTCCACAAAGGGCTGTTGTCACACTGCAGTGCCAGGGCTCTGCAGCAGCTCCTGCTGTGTCACGCCAGTCCCTTCGATTCTGCTCGTCTGCGTAATTATGGGAGTTGGGGAAATGTCAGGAGCATGAATTATCAGTTGGTAAAACCATGATTTATCAATGCCTGACCATGTGCCCAGAGATGAGCTGTCTGGGTGCTTTTTCACAGCTCTAAAAATAAAGATGGCATAACTGGCTAATTAACTTTCCGACTCAGATTTGGATTAGCTTTGAGGGCAGTGAGTTTTGATGGCTTTTCCTGCCTGCAGTCACTTGTGTTGAACCCAGCTAACCTCTGCTGGCTGCCTGTCTCTGGGTGGCACAGGACTGGCTCAACAGTGCTGGTTCAGTTGAAGGCTTTGACAAGATGACTGAGGGTCCATGTGCTTTAGCCTCTGGGGTCATATCTTGCAAGATTAAGAGAATTGTTGGGCTGTCACTCAAGTGTCAGAAGCTTGTGGATTAAATGCTCCCAATCTCGTGACTGCAAACACAGCCCTATAAAGGTATTCTTGCTCCCCTGGTTCTCTGTTGGTGCTTATAGCTGGAGGAGGTCTGTAAACCTCTGCAGAGAGACCTCCTGAGACATAGCCTGTGCAAAAGCAGGTTGTACGAAGTGAGGCTGGATGGAGTGGGGATGTGTTCAGCTTCCAGTAGTGAAAGGGAAGAGAATATTTTATGTAAGAGCTTATTCAGCAACTTGGGTGAGGCTCCATTGTCCCAGCTGAATTTTAAGCAGTAGCCACATATAACAGCTAAAGCAGCCTAGCAAGGCTCTGTCGGCAAATGTTGTGTGCCACAGGAGAGGAAAGCTGCTATGGGAATGTGTTCCGGGTTCCAGCATTCTCTGTGGAAGGACAGAGTGTGGAGGCAGCCAAACCAGGGCTCTGTGGCAACACAGTTGCTGGTGCAGAAGCAGGACCAGAAGTACCAACTCCTCACATGATACCAGATACCTTCTGAGCTCTGTGTTCTGAAACTCTGGGGCATCTGTGGGGCAGCTGCCTGCTCTTCAGGGCTGGATCCCAGACACTGGGAGGACTGCAGCCCACCTAGAACTTGCCCCAGTTTTGCCCCCAGGGCCATAGCTGGAGAAGTGGAGGATGGAGCTGTGTGGTTTCATAATCTGTGCCAATATAGATGGCATGGGTTGAAACAGTTCAACCAATCCCAGATGGAAACTCCTTTTTCATTACTCGCTTTTAAAAACAACTAAAACTATGCTTCAGCCTAAGTCTCATGTAACTCTGTTCTCCTTTAGCACTTGTACAATATTGAATCAGAAATTGAGGAGTCAGACTACGATTCTGTCGACGGCAGCACCAGCGGGGCATCCTCAGAGTGGGAGGATGAAAGTGACAGCTGGGAGACAGATAATGGCCTCATGGAAGATGACCACCCGAAAATTGAGGACTTTGAGCCTGAGGAACCAGCAGCAGAGGAGGTGAAGAAAGTAGAAGAACAAGTCCAGGGAGCTGTGGCTATGGCAGTTGCAGATCTTGCTACAGACAAAGCTGGCAAGGATGGAGCCCCAAAGAGCTTCCGGGAGCTAAAGGAGGCCATCAAGATCTTGGAAAGCCTGAAAAATATGACTGTGGAGCAGCTGCTGACTGGCTCTCCCACCTCCCCAACTGTGGAACTGGAAAAACCCACTCGGGAGAAGAAGTTCTTGGACGATATTAAAAAGTTGCAGGAAAATCTAAAGAAGACCTTGGATAATGTGGCTATTGCTGAGGAGGAAAAGATGGAAGCCATGGTAGAGACGGAGAAGAAGGAAGAAAAAGCAGAGGCACAGACACCAGTGAGGTCAGAGTGGCCCAGTGAGACACCAGTGCTCTGCCAGCAGAGTGGAGGCAAGCCTGGAGTCACCTTCACCAGTGCCAAGGGAGAAGTGTTCTCTGTGTTGGAATATGCTCCAGGTGAGTGTGGGATACTCCGTCTTTCACTGCTGTCCTGCAGTGTTTCTTTATCCAAAACCTTTGCCTCAAACCTTTTGGATTCTGTATCCTTTCTTCTTCTTAGTCCTTTTCACAGCTCTTTAACTGGAGAGAAGAAATTAGGCCAACTTCTGTAGCACAGTGAGTTCTGGGACCTAAGTGTGGCTTTTAGATACCATCTCTAGGCACTCCTGCAGTTTCCCAAGCCTCAGAAGTGTGCTTCCCTTTTTCCCAGGGCAGTAACTAACATTGGAGGGCTGCAGACATTTCCTTGCAAGTAGCAGGGTTTGTTCAGGCTTTTTTTTCAGGGCTGAATTGGTTGAGAAGCAGAGCAGGAACAGCTGGTGTTCTTGTGCTGGGTGTTCTTGGTGAGTGCCTGTTCTTATTCACTGGCACCGATGTTAATGGCCAGAAATAAACAAGAGCATCTGGCTGTGTGGAACATTGGTGACAGTGGAGCCCAAGGTGCTCGCAAGCCAGCCAGGCCACACCTGGGAAGGAAAGGTGGCCAAACTGTTGTGAAGCTGCAGGTGTGGGCAAGGGACAGTGGGGAGCTGTGCTTAGGTTTGGCAGAGAAAGGGCCATTGCTCTGTGGGATTGTCCCGGCTGTGGGACAAGGCTCCTCGCTGGGCCGCAGGGATAGTGTTGTGTGGGACAGTGAGAACAGGAGATGCAGGTTGTGGTTGCTGTACTGTGTGGGAAATAATCTCTCCTGCCTCCTGGCTCAGCACCAAAGCAAGTTAACTCCTCTTTTCCACATGATGCATATTACACATGGGTAGATTTGCCTTCACAAGGAGCCTGTGGCAGCTTCCACAGGCAGGCTGTTAATCCCATTCTCTTCCTTGCCCCACAGATTCCCATGCCTTCAAGAAAATGGAGTTCCAGCCCCCAGAAGCCAAGAAGTTCTTCAGCACCGTGCGGAAAGAGATGGCTCTGCTGGCCACCTCCCTGCCTGATGGCATCATGGTGAAAACCTTTGAGGATCGAATGGCAAGTGCCTGCTCTCAAATGCCTCTGTGGTAGTGCTGGGCTCAGCATCCAGATCTCTATCTTTGGAATTCCCTGCTTAGCCCTAATCCTTTGCATTAGAGCTGCAGGAATGTGTGCAGCATGTAAAACAGGGTTGTAATTACCCAAAACGGCTGCTCTTGCATTCCCCAAGTCAGGGTGGCAAACAAGGAGCTGCTGATTGCAGGGAGCCTGTTCCTAGTGCTGAGTGGGAAGGCAGGCGGGCAGCCAGCAAGGAGCTGTGTCATGCGGGAGTAAATTTGGGATTTTTGGCCATCCTCAAAGCCTTGCTTCAGACGCAAAGGTTCACTCTGCTCTCAGGGTGCAGCTTCTGTCGGGAGACAGTGCCCTGAGATGTGTTGCTTGAGCTGACACTTGTAAGGGCCGAGTCAATCACATTCCCACTCTCCCTCCGTGTAAATACAGCCCTGCCAGGGTGAGAGGGTGTTTCCCAGTGCCTGACCTCCTGCCTCTCCCCACAGGATCTCTTCTCAGCGCTTATCAAAGGGCCCACACGCACACCCTACGAAGATGGCCTCTTCCTTTTCGACATCCAGCTCCCCAACATCTACCCCGCTGTCCCGCCTCTCTTCCGCTACCTCTCCCAGTGCAGTGGGAGACTGAATCCCAACCTGTACGACAATGGCAAAGTGTGTGTCAGCCTCCTGGGGACCTGGATAGGCAAGGTAATGCCATCATCCACCTGTCCCTGGGGAGCAGAGGTTGTGCTGGGCTGCTTTTGGAACAAGTCACTTCCTACCAGACTTGGATGACGTCTGCTCTTGGGTGGTGCTTGATGTGGGGTGGCTTGGGCTTTTGGCTCTGTTTTAGGTGTCTGGAGCAGATAACTCGTGTAGTTTGGCTTTTTCTGGGTCTGTATTTGGCTCAGCTGTCTTTCCTCAATGAGAAGTCTGTGGTCAGAGCAGCCATAGCAGAGATGCCAACACCAGCATGGGGTGTGCCCATGGGTTAGGCCCCCGTCTTCCACACTGTGGACAAATCGTGTAGCGTGGTACAAAGTCCAGGTGGAGACTTGGAACAAGCAGAGCCAGAGAAATACGTGTTGAGCAGGACAGGGCAGCTGGGGAGGGGTTGGAACTGCTGGCTGGTGTGTAAGGTGACACCGTTCCAGACAGAGCAGGCCTGAGGGGGTGTGGCGCTGGTAAAAAAATAACGGAGAGACTCATTGTTGAGATGGGGACACCAGCACATCACGTGCTTGGGGAGTCGGTTCCTTGTTCCTGCCGTGAACCACAGGATGTCAGCAACAGGAATGCAGGGAGGCTGGGGCCTCACTTCATCTGACAATAGTCACAGAGCAAACGGATGGTGCTTCAGCCCTTTAACATATTTGTGTGTGCATTTCAGGGCACAGAAAGGTGGACCAGTAAATCCAGTCTCCTTCAAGTACTCATCTCCATCCAAGGTAAATGCTCCTGCCAAGCCTGTGGGGCAGGAAAAGGCAGAGGGAGGAAGGGATGTTGACTTATGGGGGGCACACAAATGGGATCTGCCACCCCAGTTGGGTTAGTGCTGCCTTTTGCTCTCACCTTGCTGGACAAAGCAGTGTCCTTACCTCTCCACTTGAGCAGTGGAAGCAGGTGCCAGCTTTTCTCATGCCCAGAGTTCTGGCTGAATCCAAAGTTAGTTGAGTTGCTAAACTGGGCCTCGTTTGCAGGACTTTTTTTTTTTTAATCCCCACTGAGTCACCTGCCCATCCTACATGGGGCATGTTTTGCACATGATGCTGGTGTTTATGCTCCTACTAAAGCAGAGAATAATCAGGGGTGTGCCTAGACGAGCCCGAGGGCTTCCTGCCACAGGGCTTTGCTCTGCCGTATCCAATTTGGGAGCAGACAGACTAAATCACGTAACTTCCTCATGGACAACTTTCTGTGCAGGGAGCCCAGGCATGTGATGAGAAACCTTTGACACAGAGCAAGGGTTCCTGCTGACTGGAGGCAACTCCTCCTCCTCTGAACTCCCACAGTCCACCTGTATCCTCCTGTGGGGGAAGGACGCCACAATAAAAGCCTTTCCTCGTTTACAAAGCCAAGGATCCAAATTTAGAAAATGAAATACTGAATGTTTTACTGGGCAGCTTGGTGCTAGGGGAAAGTCTCCTCTCCTGCTGCCTGGGTTTTGAGAAGCTCATGATCTCCCCAGCTCTAATGCAGCTTGTGGCTGGCTGCCAGCAGCCTGGCAGTGCTGATGCTGTTGCTACATACCTGTAATTTCGTTAGACCAGAAGCAAGCAGGAGAAATCTTGGTACAGGTGACTTGTCACAGTCTTCTGTGTTCAGAACTGCACTGTCTGATGGGACTCTGATGGATAGAGCAGAACCTGGCCACCTCAAAGCCTGTAGCTGCAGTCTGGCCTTGGTTCTGATTAAGAGGAGGAGGAAAATAAAAGCTTTGGTTGTGTTTGTGGGGTTTTTTGCAGGAGGGAAGTGAAAGGAGCTGTGAAACCTCTCCCTTCCTGCCCTTTTGACCTCCTTTGTTGTTGTGTGCCCTCTGCATTGTGCTGGCAGAGGGCTGTCCTTGCCAGCCAAGGAACGTGGATGCCACTCCCTGTAGAGTTTGAGGTCCCCACCACGTCACACTCTGCTCCCCTTGCAACACCAGTCCTTTGCATCCTGCAGGTTCTGGGTGTTCAGCCTGGCCTGTGCTTGACCCTTGATCCTGACCCCCTTGGCACGAGTGCACTGGCAGGGGATGGCGATTCCTGGTGTTCCTCCCTTAACCCCTCCTGTCTCCGTTCTCCCGGCAGGTCTCATCCTGGTGAACGAGCCCTACTACAACGAGGCGGGCTTCGACAGCGACCGGGGGCTGCAGGAGGGCTACGAGAACAGCCGCTGCTACAACGAGATGACGCTGATCCGCGTGGTGCAGTCCATGATGCAGCTGCTGCGCCGGCCCGTGGAGGTCTTCGAGCACGAGATCCGGGAGCATTTCCGCTGCAACGGCTGGCGCCTGGTGTCCCGCATCGAGTCCTGGCTGGAGACCAACGAGCTGGTGGAGCGCAGCCACGAACAGGCCAACGGGGCGGATTCCACCTCCCTCCTATGCGCCGGCGGCAGCCTGGCCGAGAGCCCCGGGGACACGGCGGGGGCGCTGGCCGAGGGCAGCTCGGAGCAGGGGGCGGCCGCCGAACTGTCCGACTCGGCGCTGGACGGGAAGGAGGAGCTGGACGAGTCGGAGTTCCCGACCACGACGCCCAACACCGGCGACCTCCAACAGTACTCAGACTCGGAGAGCACAGGCCAAGCCAGGGGGGACCTGGCCAGAGACCGAACGGACGAGGGGAAGGCTGCCCAGGACTCTGCCTCGCAGCCCAGTGTGAAACCAAAGAAAAGGAGAAAGAGCTACAGGAGTTTCCTGCCGGAGAAGAGCGGTTACCCTGATATTGGGTTTCCCCTCTTCCCTTTGTCCAAGGGGTTCATTAAAAGCATCCGCGGTGTCTTGCAGCAGTACCGGGCTGCCTTAGCAGGGGCCAACATCCCAGAGTGGACAGAGGACAAATAAAACCATCAGGTTAGGGACAGGCAGGTGCAGGGGAGAAGGGAAAGCAGCAGAAAGTAAACTGGCAAATGCTGTTAACCAATCAACTGGCTTCTCCTTCCAGCTTTTCTTCCTCAGCTTGGTTTGTTCCAAGGAAGGTGGTAGACCTGATTGCTCCTCTGAGGAAAGGTTTAAGCATGAATAACTCTTTGCCCCCAACCCCTCTTCCTTCCCCCTGTCCCATGTACGTGCTCTTCTTGCAAGTTTGACCCTGCAATGGTAAGATTTGAGACCTGCACAGAAGCAGTCTTGCAGCCACGTTCCCTCTGCACTTTCATCTTGGGGCACCTTTCCACACAAGGACTCTTCCCACCCCACGCTACACCCAGCAGTTTGTTCTGGTGGGGTTCCAGCCAGGAGAAGGGATTGCTGTAGTTTCTGGAAATGAAGGGCAATGCCCTCCCAGTCTTTTATTTTTCTCGGCGTTCCCGTGGGTTCTATGAAGTCTACCCCAGCTTATCTGTACTTAGACTTTGGATTGCGTTTGCATTGGAGTTGTCTACACCATACAGAGTTGCTCTAGTCTTAGTTGTTCACCCATAGCTACGAGGTTCTTCCAGTCGGGATTGGTAGGCAGGGCCAGAGCTCTGCCCTGGCACTTGTGCTGCCCTGGGAGTGCTGCAGACTTCCCATCCAGTTCTGCAACTTCCAGGTCGGTCTCCTGGAGGCAAGTCTAGCCATCCCCACTTATTTTTCTCCAGAGTGATGCAAACTTCCCTTTCCTCACCATGCATGCCTGTCTTCTAGAAGTACATGGGATTCAGGGTTCTGTCCTTGTTACTTGCTTAGGTATCTGTCTCTTTTGTTCCCAGCCATCCTGGCTGTCACACAGCACTACACCCACCCTGGATCAGGGCCTCACCTGGGCAGGCAGCAGTGAGATCCTGGGGCCTGTTGTAGATCTGGATTAACCTGGTGTGGCTGCTGCTCCCTCATCCAGCTGCACTCGGGTGTTCTGGAGCCGTTGGAGCCAGGGTCACCGCAGGGAAGCCGTGTCATAGCGAGGCCCTGTTGCAGCAGCAACAGCCTGTTCTGGTTCCTGTGCTGTTACAGCAGCGCTGGTTTGGGCTGTTATCAGCTCCTGCCCTTGCCAGCCGTTTCCCATGGTGGCTTGGCTGTGGCCAGCAGCACAGTGGGCACAGCACATCCCATCCCTAATCCCAACCACGGTGCTGCTGGGCACTCTGGGAAACACCTGATGAGGGCAGCCTGTGTTTCACAGCCTGAGCTGGCCATCGTGAGCCCTTTGAAGCAGTGACTTGCCAGAGTCCCCTGGTCAAGTCCCCTTCCTGAGGCCTCTGGTCCCGTCTGCACACACCTTCATTCGAGCTGGGCAGTCACGCTCCAGCCCTTCTGCCTTTGTCCAGTGCTCAGGCATTGGAGAGGCTCCCACGTAGCATCCATGAGGAGTACAGCCTGTCAGGGAGAGTCCTTCCAGCTGCACAGGGAGACAGTGAGTGGTGCCAGGCTTCTCGGGGAGGAGTCAGGCTGAGCACATGGCTCTGCCAGAGGTAAGGAGGGAGCCAAAGCTCTCCTTTGATTTTGTTCTCGTTCATTATGGCTGCAGTTAGAAACAGAGAACAGCAGGACAATCCCAGCACGTTGGCGCGGTGCTTTTTGCTCCCAGGATCACCAAGGGCTGCACCCACCAGCCCAAATCCACCCCCTCAGCTCCCTGTGCTGCTCCTGAGCCAGGGGCTGGCTGCACAAAGCCCTTCTCGTGGCCCCATCCACCATTGAGATTTTGGAAGACATGTCCTCCTCCCAGTGCTCCCGAGGATGCAGGGCTTGGCTGTGATGAAGACCTGGGCTGCAGAGCTCTCCAGACACTGCTCTGTGGGTGGATCGTCTGTGCGGCAGCTCCGGCCCTGCTCCAGGAGCCCTCGCTGCCTGGCAGGTGGGAAGTCTGGCAGATCCCGGTTTGGGGTGCAGAGAGGTGCTGGGAGGCGTGGGCGGGGCAGGGCGAGCTGGAGCTGTAACCATGGGCATGCCCGGGAGTGAACGGATCCCTTTGAGCGGAGCACGGGAGTGTCTCGGAGGGCTGGGGGCAAGCGGGGGCAGGGGGTGAGGCTGCTGCTCCAGGGCAGGGGAAGAACAGGCAGAGAGGCTGATTGCAGGAAAAACCACGGTTGGTGATCCAGACAGAGGCACCCTCTGTCCCCAGAGCCGGGCTGTGGCTGCCCACAGACCCCACAGGACCAGGGATGGAGGGAGGGAGAAACCCACTGGGGGTGGAGGAGCTGTAGGGTTCCCCTTTTCCCCTCCTTTACTCTGCAGCTTTCATCTCACAGGGCAGGGGTTGGGCAAGGTACCACGTCCTCCCCTTTGCCCAAAAAGTCTCTGATCCTAGACAAGAGCTTTTGCACAGGCTGGGCTCCCTCGGAGGACGTGTATGTTGGCCTTCTGGAAGGGGACACTGCTCCCCCCAGCACCGCTCGCTCTCTGCAGCTGTCCCAAACCTAAGCGTGCACAGAGGTTTACAAATTTTCTAAAGCTTTTGATAATGTGAAGCTACTGGGTGATGAGGTTGGTGGTGAGCACACTGCAGCTATGTAATTTTTTGTGTATGTATGTAATATTTAAGGGTAACAAAATTTAAAAGGCTAAAACCTTTAAAAAAATCTAAAAACACACAAAAAAAGCCAAAGCATGATGCATATTGTTAGCCTTAAAACTGGCTACACGACTGTGTGATGTACAAATGAGAGCAGCCTGTAATTGTTTTAAGTGCTGGGGATGGGGAAGAAGCATTACAAAATCAGTTTGTAGCCTTGATTCTGTACAGTATTTAATGAATAAAAAAACAAACCTGACTATTGAGGCCATGCTTAGAGGTGTGTTGTTCACGTGCAGATGTGGATGCTTGGTTGCTTATGATATATGTATAAAGTGCTGTGTGACCATTAAAACTTTTTTTACCTGCAGATTTTTTTTTTTTTGTTTGGCTAACCAAGGTGTAATAAAGGAGGGAAGATGACTTGCCATTAAATTTTGCCTCTGTGAGTAGTTTTGTGAGTTGTCTCTTTCTTTCCCCCACCACCCCCTGCCACACTTCTGGCACTTTCCCCTCTCCGGCACGTCCCTGCGCCAGCCTTGGGGCTGGACAGGGTCCCGCTGGCTGAAGCCGAGGCCGGCGAGCCCAGAGGGATCCAGGCAGGTCTGGCGGGGAAGGGGGCTGCCTCTGTGGCTCCCTATAAACTGTTCCCCAAGCCCCGATTTACAGAGGGCATCTGTCAGGCTCGGGGGTTTTGTTTGCTGTGGTCCTTGCTGGCGCCTGGTGGCCGTGGGTGGCTCAGTGCGTGCCCCAGCACGGCTGCTGGCAGCCCCGGTAATCAGGGCCAGACTCGGGGCAAAAAAAAAAACCCTTCTGCAGCCCCGCAGCCTGGTAGGCCCCTGGGAGCTCTGCCCTGCCCCCCACCTCAGCAGAGGTAAGTGTGTGATGGATGAGGTTGGACACAACTCCAGGGCTGACCCCAAGTGTGCTCAGCCTCACGCTGGGGTTGGTTCTATCCAGGGAGCTCAGCCCTGCAGTGACACTTGGGGACATCCTGGGGAAAGTTCGGTGCCTCTGAGCGACAGCAAGGAAGGGCTCGTGGAAGAGGTTCAAGGAGGGGGTCGTTGGAGCTGAGGGTTTGGCTTTCTGCCGGCAGCAGTGGCCCTTTGGCTGCCCGGGTGCTTCTGGAAGCTGGAGCTCTCACTGATGTAGATTCGGGTGTCCTGACCCATATTTCTTCCCCCTGGGGGCCCTTTCTGGCCCCCCTCAGCCTGCAGGAGCAGCTCGAGGGGCACGGCAGGGGCAGTGTCTCGGCGTGCTGGGACTCGCGGCTGTGCTGGAGTTGTTCACAGCACCCTCTGCCCGCTCCCTCGGTCCCGGGAGCGCAGGGCCGGGCGGCAGCAGTGGCCCGGGAAGAGCCCTTTGCTGCTGTCCAGCAGGGTTTGGAAGCAGATGGGTGATGGCAGAGCTGTGCAGCGGGAAAGGGAGGGCAAGGGCGGTCCCGGCCAACCTGCTGCTGAGAGCCACACAGCCCTCCCGGGAGGAGCCTGCAGGGAGCCTTTCAGGCGCTGTGAGCCCGAACGGCTCCGCTCTGCTGATCCGTGTCCCTTGACAGAGACAGCGAGAGCTCTGAGCGCATCCCCTGCCATGGGCTCTGCCTCCAGCAGCTCAACAGGGTTGGAGTTATTGCTCAGCCTGTTTTTACACCTGGCCCGATGCCACGGGGGAAATAACTTTATTTCGGGAGGTGGTTCCCAGCTGCTGCCTGCCCTGCTGGCTCAGGAACAGGGCTCCTCTCCATGAGCAAGTGAGGCCATGGGGGGAGGACAATCGTGCTCTTCTTTCCCGGATCTGCCATCCTAATTGCATCGTTTGCAGTTGAATAAATGCAAACAGCCACCACTGTTTACTCTTTTGCTTTGTACTTGAGCGCTGAAAATGAGGTTTAATTACTGCAATTTTATACCAAAGAGGCTGAGTAATCCCCCCTAGGCAAGCCCCAGGGCAGGGCTCCAGCTGGCCCCGGGCAACCCGAGAAAAGGGCTGCAAGAGCCCCTCAAAGGGCCCCTGCTGCCGGCAGAAAGCCAAACCCTCAGCTCCAACGACCCCCTCCTTGAACCTCTTCCACGAGCCCTTCCTTGCTGTCGCTCAGAGGCACCGAACTTTCCCCAGGATGTCCCCAAGTGTCACTGCAGGGCTGAGCTCCCTGGATAGAACCAACCCCAGCGTGAGGCTGAGCAGAGAGGCACCGCTGCACCCCAAAAATGGGGGTGGGTGGTGGCAGCAATGCTCCATGTCCTGCGTCCTCAGCACCTCCTCTGGGAGTATCTCCACGGCCCCTCGCTCCGTGCTGCTCCTGGCCCCAGGACGTCAGGGAGCAAAAGGCTGCGGTGCTGAGTTAAACCTGTCCCGGGTGTCCCTGTAGCCAGGCCGTGGGTGAGCCCTGCCCCTGCCAGCAGCCGTGAGCTCGGATTCAAAACCCAGGGAGGATGTTTTTTGCAAACGCTAGATATTTATTTCGCATTTCTCACAAGAATAAACTCCGCTTCTACAGGAAGCTTTGGGTAGAAACATTCTTTAAAAAGTCGGTTTATTGTATTAGATCTGTTGGTCCTGACCCTCCCTGGGGGGTGGCACTGGCTCCGGGGCGGGGACACAGCAATGCCACCGTGTGCGTCCGAGCTGGGGAGGGGACGGGGCTGTGCCGGCGCAGCCGCCTGGGGGCCGGGACCTCGTACCAGGATAAAACACGCTGGCATGTTGCCGGCACCGAGTACCTGACGGGGCTTGTGGCTCATTTTTGGGACAGCACTGGTGGCTGGCCCAAGGGGGTAAAGCTAAGCGTGGGGGCAAGCGAGGGGATGAGCCCCACGCCCCCCAAGACCTATTGCTATGGAAGGAGGGGGTTCCTGAGTGGGAGGAAGGCTCTGCCACCCTGGCGCCGGGCCGTGCCGGCAGCTCAGCGCTGCAGGGAGGGCGAACGTGGGGCTCAGGAGCCGCTGAGTACGTGGCAGAGGCGGGCATGGACCTGGCCCTGCACGGGCTCGCAGGCCAGCGCCTCCCCATCCACTGTCATGATGCCCGCGGCCACCCGCGGCTCCAGGCGGAACGCCCGGACGGGGACGTAGCACAGGTGGGGACAGTTCAGGTCCAGGTGGGTCCCCCTGGACATGGCCAGGAAGAGCTTCAGCACCGTCACGCGGCTGATGCCGGCCTTCATGTAGAACAGGTGGATGCAGCCGTCGTGCAGCCCGGCCGCCGGTGCCATCAGCAGGTTGGTGCCCAGGTGGGACTGGTAGATGGCATAGACCAGGACAAACTCCTCCTCGGGGACCACGGTCCAGTGCGCGGGCACGGGCTGGCCCAGCGGCACCAGCAGCGAGTCGGGGGGCGGGGAGCCGGGCGCTCCCGTCCCCGCCGGCTGCGGGATGTGGCCATTGGTGACGGGCGCGGGGGCATCCCGCGGTGCCGGGGAGCTGCCCTGCTCCGTGGCCATGGGCAGGTAGGACAGGCGGCCCTGGTACACCCTGAGCTTGGCCAGGCACTGCAGGGTGCCCAGGGTGAAGCGGGCGCTGCCCAGCCAGCGGTACTTCTCGCTGTCGATGTCCACGTCCGAGATGAAGCCCCAGCCAAAGCCCAGGAAGGAGAAGAAGCGCTTGCCCGAGGCCGTGCTCAGCGACACCAGGTCCATCTGCGTGTACAGCCCCTTGCACAGGGTGAAGGTGCAGTTCGTCAGCAGCTTTTTCTTGGCGACGTGGTCATAGCTGTGAGGGATGGCGAGGGTGAGTTTGGAGCTCAGGACCCCTCCTACTGCCCCAGCATCCACCTGCAGACCTCACCCTTGTGTCATGGTTGGGACATGTCCCAGCTGGGTGACAGTGTCCCTCAGGAGCAGCTGCTGGGAGTGGTTTTACTGGGGTTGGGAGGGATAAACCAGGTCCCGACAGAGGGAACCGAGTCAGGGCAATCCTGGTGCCCCACAGTGCTGGACTGGCTGTGCCTGGGGTGGGTCCTTCAGGTTAAAGCATTACCAGTGTTTGAGCCCAGAGCAGAGAAAGGGAGTGGGAGGAATAGGATACACAGGGATGACATCTCTTGCTCACAGCTGGGGCTGTGCTGCCTTGTGGGGAGTGAGGACTCCGACAGGCACCCCTGGGCATCCCAGCACCCTCCCCTGGGCCAGAGCCGCACACAGCCTTCTCTTCCCTCATCCCTCATGGCTCCAGTGCAGCCCCGAGTGCTGGCCGGTGCAGGGGGCAGCGAGTGCCCCACAGGACTGGGACTCACCCTGCATAGTAGTTGATGGAGGCAGCCAGGGCATTCCCAGAGCCTCCTGGCAGGATGCACAGCGGCTTCTTCACGGCTTCCTTCCAGTCCGGACGTTCCATGAGCCCATTCACCACCTGCAGGGATGAAGGGGCCTGTGGTACCCAAGGAACCCAGCGGGCCCTGCCCAGCCTGGGGGGAGCAGAGCCCACGGTACCCCTGCCCAGGGCAGCACAGGGGCCATGGCTGCTTTGCTCCAGGATTGGTGCCATCTCTCCTTTGCCATTCCCTGCCTGACTTTGTGACTCAGAGCTTGGCTCCTGCCCCAGGCACCCCCTTCTCCCAGCTCTCTGCCCAGCCCCGTGGTGCCCCTCACCTCGAACAGCAGCCCGTCCCCAGACATGACCACCAGCGTGTCCCACTGTGACAGGTCCTCGTCTCGCACCTTCTCATGTGCATGGTGGGGTCTTTCTGTCGGGGAAGGTGGAGAGATTTGAGCATCACCCTCCATCCCTCTGCCCTTCCTGCTGCCACCCCCCAGACAGTGACCCCAGCCCCAGATGGTGACCCCAGCCAGGGATGCAGGAGGCAAGGCAGTCACTTCTCGAGTGGCACCATCCTGTAGGACCCGGAGCTGTGCTGATGCAGGGAGCCAGAACCCTTGGAGGAACCTGTCCCCACATGGCAGTGCCCAGGTAGGATCCCAAGGAAGGGAGGAAGAGGATGAGGAGGAGCTGCTCATGGACTCACCGGTGACGAAGACAGTGGTGGCAATCTCGGCCTCGGCCAGCATGGGCTGCACCACTGCCTGGAAGTCGTCGAGGGCACGGCCAGAGCCGCTCTGCGGGTTCAGCAGCACCAGCGCGTGGCAGGGCCGGGGCAGCACCCCATAGCTGTCACCTGGGGGGGACAGGGGGCTCAGGGTGCTGATCATGGCCCTGCCCTGGGAGGGCTTTGCCAGCCAGGGCAGCGTTTACCAAAACCAAAAAGGGAAGGGGAACTGGCCCTCCCTCATCCTCACAAGCTCCCTGGGCTGCATCCCCACCCAGAGGAAACGGAGAGGGGGGCGAGCAGGGATGGAGGGTCCCTGCTGGGAATACTGGGGAGGTGACAGAGACGGGACACAGGGGCCTGCAGGGACTGATCTTGAGCTGCCCCGCAATCAGCAGAGATGTTCACACCCAGGATGGAGCCCTGCAGCACTCCAGTCACACCAGAGTGGGGGAGGGGGGGAGGGGAGGGAGAACTCCAGGTCCCAGCTCCCCACATCCACCGAGATGGAGCGGGGCCAGGACAGACAGTTGTGCCGGCAGACAGACGCTCCTGCTTCCCCTGCTCCCCACGGGGCTCAGGTTTCGCCTGCGAGGGCTTCGGCCCGGCTGTAATTACAAGCCTGGCAGGGGTCCCATCCCTCTGCCTCCCCAGTTGCTTCCAGCCGCTCCTTCCCCGAGCCCAGTGGTCCCCGTGCAGGGGGACAGGGGGAGGCCACTGAGCTGCCCTGTGAGGGAGGCACAGGGAGGAGGAGGAGGGCAGGATCCCCCGGTGCCGCTGGGCACCCCAGGCCCTGACGTGAGGGTGGGCAGCGGCCTCAGGCTCTCACAGCGCCTCTGCAGATCCCTGGCTCTGCAGGGCAAAGCCAGTTTTGGGGTGGCTGGGGGTGTCCCCACCAGCTCTGGGCCCAGGGGGTGTGGGTGCCCACCCCAGCACAGGGGCCCAGCGCGAGGCTGCACCCGCTGACTCAGCAGAAAGAGCTGCTGAGTCAGGACAGAGAGGCCTTTCCCAGCACTGTCCTGGGCCAGGAACCCCCTCTCGGCCCCAAGGGGCTGGGGTGCCCCCACCCCATCTGCACACCCGCTGCATCTGAGCTGTTTGCACACACAGGCTAAACCCCTCCTGCCACCCACAGTGGGGACAGTGGTGGGGAGAGGAGAACCTGGGGCCATGGAGGTCACCGCACGTGTCACCTCCGCTGGGTGACATCCAGCATCACACCAGTCATGGCCACGAGCTCCACAAGCTGCCTGTGGGGAGGGGGGACTGCAGCATCCCATCTCCGTGCCTGTGCCAGCCCTGGGAGCACACTGAGCTCTGCTGATTTCATCACCACCAGGATTATCTCCTGACCCCGTGGATGACCCAGTGGTGTCGTCACCCTCCAGGACACCTCCTTGTCCCTTTGCCAGCTGCTTGGGATCTGCCACCAAGTCCACAACAAAGATCCGCCTGTGAGAGCCCCAGGCTGAGCCTGGCTCTGGGCACTGGCTCCAGGCTGGCTCCGGGCTGGCTCCAGGCACTGGCTCCCAGCTGGTTTTCCCCACTGCTGCCCAGGGACCCCCTCCCTCCCCAGCCCCTTATCAGTGGGTTCCAGACACGAAGGGACCAGCTGCCCTCAGGGAAAGCAGTGAAGCACCCAGAGCAGAGGCCACTCCAGCTTGGGTCAGGGATAACAAAAACCAACCCCAGGGCTGGGCTGACCCTGCTCCCAACCCTTCAGAGCTTCCCTGGTCCCCACAGGCACTAAATCCCCTGCAAGCAAATGCAGACAAGCCCCCATGCAGGGTTTGGGCTCAAGCCCCAGCTGCTGGAGGCAGTGATGGGGGGCTTTTCTCTCTCTTTCCCCACTCCAGCCCTGGAAATTGAAAAGCAAAGGCCAAGGGCACTTCAAAAGCCTAAATGCAGTTTTTAATCCCACAGTGTTAACCAGGCACATCGTTTCTCATACACACATGGAGCTGCAGCTGGGTCTTGCCTAAAAATCCGCCCAGACCTGTGGGTGCTGCCCTGTGGCCTCCTCTGGGCAGCAGGGAAAGGCTGGGACCTTGAGAATCAGCTCCTTGGCTGGAGGGGGAAAATAAACCCTGCTCAGGGCACAGAGGGATGCCATGACTCCCTCTCAAGGGACAGATCGCTGGTACCAGGCTGTAAGTAGTGACAGGAGTGATCCCAGTGTGGGACTGGTGACAGCAGCAGCACCAGGCTCAGCCCTGTGGTGGAACTGGAGGGTGTCAGATCAGAGCTGGAGCCCAGCAATGGTGATGCACAGGGAGACAGATTTCAGCAGCATCCTGACCCATCCAACCCTTCCTCTTGCACAACACCGGCCAGTCCCTGGCATCCCAGCAAGATTCCACTTCCCAGCACAGTATGGTCACTTTCAGCCTCAAATGCTGAGTAGAGCAGAATCTGAGTCAGCAGGGGGAAGGGGCTGCAGCTGCTGCCACAAACTCTGCTCCACTCCCTCTGCCCACATCCTCCCATGTGACGTGTCCTGGCCGTGCTCAGGCCGGGACCACACTGCCACAGCTCCACTGTCTGCAGCCTGAGCCACTCCACTGCATCCCTGCATCCTTCTGGAAACTCTCTGGGCACAAGCAGCAAGCGTGTCAGGCAGAATAAGGCTGGGGCCGAGCTTCCTGGGGCTGGATTTCCCTGTTGGGACACAAGCCTGGGGGCAGTTTTTGTTCCCTCTTGGATAACTGTAGTTTGGGACATGCTGCAGGCAGCCCCAGCTTTGGGGTTATCAGCTGCTGAGGGACTTTCTGTTTATGCCTTAGGGTGAAATGAGGAGGGGGAATCATCCCTTCATCCCTGCTGCAGCATTCCACAGGGCTTTTATCCCAGAGGATGCTGGAGCTGCGACAGCACCAGGATGGGATCGCTGATGGCTCCCCAGGTCCCCTCCCCGTGGGGACAGGGTGACAGGACTCTCTGCACGGTCTCACCCGCAGCTTCCCAGCACGGCCTTATCAGTCCCGCACAGGCCTCTCTGCCGGCACGTGCGAGCGCAGGGTGTGGACGAGGGGCATTTTTAGCTCTGTCCCACACTGAGGGAGGAGGATTGCAAATCCTGCTGGCCCTCAGCGAGAAAAGTGAGTGCAAAATTCTGTGCTACCTTCTCCCATCCTCCTTCCCCCAGCTCCCCCGAGGCCGCTGCCTGCAACGAGCTGCTCCTGCCCCGGCACCCTCGCACTGCCTGTTCACAGGGCGAGGGTTGGAAAGCGCTTGGAGACTTCCAGCTGCAGAGTTCAGGCTGGAAATAAAGCTGGGGAACTGGTTCTGCCCTCACCCCATTCCACTGGATTTTTTTGTAATTCTTTAGGAAGAGAGACAGAAAGTTGTTTTGTAGCTGCAGGTCATGTAAAAAAAAGAGCTGCATTTTAAAATCCAAGCAAGGAAGAGCTGGGCTAAATTTGATTTGACAGGATCCCTCTAACCGCATGCCTCTTAATTTCCAAGTCTGATCAGAGCGACTGGACAGCCAAATAAATGAAGTAGTGCATATAATTGAATCTCTGCTCAGATGTTCAAATATCTGCCAGCACGCCCTGCCCTGCCTGCGGGAGCTGGGGGACGCGGCCCCCAAGCAGGACCCTCCCCTTCCAGACACTGACAGCTCCCGAGGGGAACAGGACCAGAAACCCAGACACCTCCAGGCTGCCCTGAGATCCTGCTGGGCCGCGGGGGTCCTGGGGGGATCTGCCTGCCCCCAAATCCCAAGTGATGGATGGGACCTGCTGGGGACAGTGCCTGGCTCCTGTCCTGCCTGCGTCAGCAATGATTACTTTTTTTTCCTTGGATCATGCTGCCCTTTGGAGCTTTGGAGTTATCGAACGGGAGCAAGGGGGGACAGGGGGGAGTGCAAAGGGCCCTCAAAGTGTGACCACGTCCCTGCTGCCCCTTCAAATTAAGGGTGAAAGGGGAGAGAAACCACCAACCCCTGCGCGCGGGGATGTCCCTGTGCCCCCCAGACTCAGGGGAGGGTGGGGAGAGGGCGGGGGTCCGAGTGACCCCACGGGGGCGCGGGTCACCCCCCGTCTGCGTCCCCCCCGTGCCCCCGGAACGCGACACCGCGCAACGCCCCCGGCTCGGGCACAGCCGTCCCGCGTGGGGCCCGGCGGCGGAGCGACCCCGACCGCGACCCCGACCCTCCCAGGGCCCCGGCGGAGCGAGCCCCGCGGGCAGCGGTGCCGGC